>JBAJNP010012503.1:0-13328 GCA_036877545.1 Yasuhikotakia modesta | reverse complement strand
ATAAGGTACTGAATCAACAGTTCTGTTTAACAGTCTGACACTGTGGAAACGCCTGGGATTTACCCAAACATTTTTAAAGATGTTTTCCAGTTAGTCATAGTATTGTTTTCAGAGCACATGAGTACATGTTGCTTATTCACAGCTCAGGGAACGCTTTGGTTTATGACTCAGTCCAAGTTAGGTTTCACACTTTTCCACACTGAACCAAATATGCGCATTTCTACATGTATGGAAACGAACAGAACGCAGAGAGAGAAAAAGTTGGTTAACTGGTAACTTTCAGGGCTGTTCTGGGTTTTGTTGTGTATGTGTTTTGCTCACTTACTTACAATTTGGTCAGTTTCTGATTCTCGACATGCAAAACGAAACTAAACAAGCGTCCGTTCTCAGGACGTCGCCTAACGTTAGTAGAACGTTTTCTAACCTTATTAAAACATTATTTTAAGCCATTTGCACGCATTTGAGCACGCAATAACGTGTGTTGCACGTTCAATGAAACGTGAAAACAACTTGAACGTTTGACTTCAATAATTCAAATCTTGTGCATTACATAAAACGTCAAAATTGCATTACAGAAGTCGCCATATCGCGCGTTTGTGACGTTGAGGTGACGCATAAACTTCAAACGCCGCATTGCATGCATGCAAGTCGCAACTATTGCATTGAGCCGGTGCAGAGAAACCGTGTAGTTTATAGTCAAACAGTTATTAAACGCTGACGTGCACGAGGTGAAGTAACAGCGCTGTTAGGTTTCGCTTTTGGGAAACAGAGAGTTACACTGAACGCATAAAGCTGCGTTCCGCCTGCTAAACGCACCATCATTTGCCCGACGCGACAGAAACAGGTCGATGTCGACGCTAAAGCGATGGACAGAATCTACTGGTGAGAACAGATATTTGTCTAAACTAAATGTCATCTTTTGAGCAATTTATACGATGCGCTTCTTTAAACGTCTTTCGGTTTGACCGCGTAAATAGGTTGTTATTCTAATAGGATAATATGGGATCCGATGATGCGACTTTATTCATATATGCATCGTGTCTGAATAAATCTGACTTGTTTAGTTGATGCCAAGTGAACGATATACAGTTTGCGTTTTCTCCAGCTGTTACCGTTTAACAAACAGACGGAGAGCAAAACAAACAGCGCAGGGGCTCGGAAACAAAAACAAACACATTTGCAAAAGCCATTACAAGCTTTTCTAATATTAAATCTCTTCTAGGTCATCAGTTTGGCTATTGCAATGGCTTGCGGCTTGTGTCTGTAAGTATGCAAAACACGGAAAAGGTCAATGTTGTGTTTTGTGGCTTATTCATTTGTATTGTGTTGTGTTGTTGTGTTTCAGGCTCCTCTCCCGTCCCCTCGGTAATCCATACCTCATCAAAAGTGGGTCTCCCTGCGGTCCTGCCGTGCACGGTGACGTCCCACCCGGAGGTCGCCCGGACGCCCCACATCCAGTGGCAGACCGTGCGGGACTCGGTGTTTGAGAGGATGGGAAACGAGCTCTTCCAGGGAGAGTCTTACATAGACCGTGTGGATGTCCCAGAAGCGATGCTGGTGAGGGGCAACTGCTCGCTGTTCCTCCAGGATGTTCAGTTCAGCGACGCGGGGTTGTACGAGAGTTACCTGGTGGTCGGAGACTCCAGCGTCCGGCACCGCGTCTTAATCCAGAGCGTCCATCTCACAGTCACCGGTAAAGACGCTTTGCAGGCACATGCACCCAGAGACACCAAACTAAACCCCTTTAAATAATATTAGCTTGCCGTTGTTTGGGGGATTTATAAACGTGCTTTACGCAAGTACGAGGACGCAAAGGCGTCACACGCAAGCGTTTTGTGCGTCGCGCAGTTCGCCACGATGAACGCATGTGCAAAACGCAACGCGGACTTTATTCTACGGTCAGTTTTCTGTTTCAGGTCAACTGCTGTAATGGCGGAGCGACATTTCCAGAAAAACTATGATGTGCAAGTAAGTTAAAGTACGATTAGCGCGAATTACTTTGGCAGACATTCGTCTGATCTCTCCAGAGACGGTATCCCGCCACCGCAACGCGTGAACCTTTGCGTTAAGTTGCGTTAAACTGTCTTCCCAGCTCCACAGGGAATTAACACAAATTTACACAAAACAGCAAACATTCACACACAACACGACAGATACTGTAGCTGTGAGTGTATGATTTGCTTTCTTTCTTTCTTTCTTTCTTTCTTTCTTTCTCCGACACGTGCAATCCCACAATGCACCTCGAACGACGCCGGACTAGAAATGAATAAAAGGAATCAAAACGATTAGACTGTTTACATAGTTTATAAAATACACAAAACAATTAAATGAAAAAATAAATCCAAATGTGTTTTCCAAACACTCCCAGTTAGAAATTTGCTGCAAACTTACGCAGTTGTATAAAAGCTGTCTGATACATTTACATTTATTCATTGGCAGACGCTTTATCCAAAGCGACTTACAGTGAATTCAAGGTACACATTTTTACCAGGACTTGCCTTCCCCTGGGATCGAACCCACAACCTTTGCGGTGTTATGGCATGTATATGAGCTCATATGCATTTTCAATTTCTGACATATTTATATTAAATATTATGCTGTAACAAATATGAAGTATTTGTTTAAGAAACATGTACTATTAGTCAATATCAGTAAGAATGTGATTTCTATTTTTGTGACGTTTTCAAACATTAAAACACGTTGAATATCTTATGGGTGGTATTGAAACTTGCTTACAACGACTTTAGCATGCAGTAGAAATATAAATGACCTCATATGTCCACCTGCTTTTTGTGTCTTAACACTTCAGATCACAAAAGCACCAAGTCTCTGGAGACTGGCAGAGAACTGATTCTGGATCTGTACACACACCAGGCCGTGTTAGTGATTTTTCAGAACAGTAATGACACAACATGGACAGTCATGTGGGAAAGACATGGAGGCAAAAACAACAAAGGTCACCTGAGAAACAACAAGCTGATTTTTGAGAGTGTTACGGCCAGCAGCGCCGGCTTGTATAAAGTTCTGGACTCACAGGGTTTGGCACTCAGTACAGTAAAGGTCTTCGTCACAGGTAGCTATATTATGTTTTGTACAGAAGCTTTGAGAAATATTTCAGGAAAATTTCCAAAAACATTTTCACAAATATTACAGATATACTTTTAACACTAACTACAAATTATTGGGACATCATTTTGGGAACATATTTTGGACATAATTTGGACAAGTTGGTTAAATGAACTGCAAAATTATAATATCCAAAATGGTTTTGATGCTATTTAAAAAGCATAATTTTATACACTGTATGTACCGTTTAATTTATCTGTGAACGGTTTACACAGGTTATTGTAGGATAACCAGCCAGTTAATATTGTTAAACAGCTTTTTTTTTCGTACTGGGCTGTAACCAGAGAAACTCAAGTCTCAGTTTTTTTTCTCAATTGTAGATTCTGTGTTAGCCAGAGAAACAGAAACGCTTCAGAGTAAAGCTGCATTAGGTAAGAACCTTACAAGCTAAACATACAGCAAAACTGACATTCTTAACTGGGAGAGACACGTTGTTTTTACCATACCTTGTGTTTTGACTGTTTTTCTGTCTTTCTCTCACGCTCATTGTCTCTCTAGGTAAAGCTACAGCAAATGCACCATTTCTAAAGATCATTGTTCTTTTCCTGGTGTTTCATCTTGTGCAAACATTTAACTCAGTGTAAATGCGTGTTATTTTGCCACCAACTTTCTTACTGTTAAGAACCATGTGTTTATTGTTATCTTATATAACAATAAACTATATTTAATATATAAAATATATTTAATTGCACATATTTTAAGTATATTTTGAAGTGTTTAAAAATAAGTGATGTTAAAATGTGTGAATCTGTGTAGTTTTCAGTAGCATTTAATAAAGTCAGTGTTGAGGTGTGGCTTTGACAGCACAAGAGGGCGCTATTTGCACATGCAAACAAACCTTTAGTTTCGTAAGATATTACAGACGCGTTCATAATAAGGATGAGGGATAAGGGAAGTTATATTTGTAATGAAACACGATAATCCATAAAAGTCAGCGTTATTTTTTACATGCAAAATAAGCACTAGACACTTTGTTTATAAAAGTCATTATAATCATAACAGCTTCTCCTAAATAAAGTACAATAAAATAAAGTTAATATAAGCTTCAGTTTTTTATTCGTTTTGCACGTTCAAGTAAAACTTTTATATATAACTTTGATGATAACTGATTGTGTTTTTATGATAAACACAAACTTTGTTGTCAGTTTACTTGTTCTAAATACAAATCATGCAGAATTTATAAGATAAATCATGAATCATGTTCCATTAAAGATCATTGTCTGAGTTTTCTGAGTTCTCCACAGACGTCAAGTCAGGCTCTGATGCCAAATCTGAAAATGTGAAATCCGGCACCTGTGGGCACAAACATGCCATTTGCACACAGTGGTTGACATTATTTGGATACGGATTATTTGGCCATTTAAACAGTGTTGTAATAAGAACTGATGACCATTTCAGATACCTAGTGCAGTTTAGGTTTGTCTGCTGGTTTATTCAAACGCCATATAGAAGCAGAATACTAACTAGCAACTAATACAGTCTTTTGGAAACATCAGAAATCAGTTTGGGTTAATGACTAAATAAACATACCTCCATTCATAAAGCATTTTACACCATATGTTATCTGAAGTTTTTAACCTCAGGGTAGAAGCAATTGATTTAACACTGTTTCCAATACAAGACAATGATTAACACACAGATCAATGTTACCACCAACAAGACACACAAACATCAGTGTATTAATTTATTAGAAACGTATAAAGACATTAACAACTCAATAGATTAAAATCGCATCACAGTCATTTTAAGATGATGTCATATGCATGTTTAGATGAGTAAAATTGAGATGTTTTAAAAAACAACAAACAGCAAATATTATTTGATACAGCAATATTATTACTATAAAACAAGCACACACAGATTTAAATCACATCAATGCATGATTTAGTAACGTTTGTTAGATTATAACAGCAGGTGAATCTATGAAAAGCCTGTTGTTCTTTATTTAAGTGACTGCATCTCCAATGCAGGCTGCAAGCTCTCAGATTGACTGGCTCTGATGCCGTTTGCAACAGTGTTTCTCATGCTTGGGTAAAACGGACCTACCAGCCAATTGAGAGGCGTATTGTTGACCAGGTAGTCCATGACGTTATCCATGGAGTCCATTATTCTGTTCATCTGAGATCTACTGCTGGTGAGGACCGTATCAGAAAGATCTCCCAGGACAGCAGCCTTACTGAAGCTGGTGTAGATGCCCATGGCCGAGTGGCTGACAGAGAGCGCATGGAGCTGGACATGTTGAGGGAGACCTTTGAGGCTGGACACCAGGACCAGACATGTGGTCTGAAGCTGCTGGCTGAGGTTGTGGGCAATCATCAAGGTGCGTGATTCGATTTGCTGGATGAAGTGATTCGCAAAAAGAGACAATAAGGTCAATATACTCAAACCATATAAATGGATTTCATGTCTTGAAAAGAGATTTTGCAAATTATGAATATATTCACATGACGCCACCATAACATCAGTAATGAGACCATTCAAACATTTTTAGCCCTAGAGGAAATTTCTGCAAGGAGATTTTTCTGAATTTTAGTTCTAGAAAGGCACATGCAAAACATTCATTTTGTTTACCTCAGCTTCATTGGTTGTGATCTTGTCGTTCTCCTCCTGACCGGTGGCCTTCCATCCCATCAGAGAACGCATCTTCTCATGGACCTTCTGGTTTGCACCATCGATGTTCTTGCGGGTATATTCAATCTAAAAATGAAGGTAAAATATTAGCAGACCATAAAACAGAACATCTAATGTGCAGAATGTACATCTATTTTCTTCATTTTACAGATATTGTGTCATAGCATTTAGCAAAACTAAATCCATTGACAATAACTGAATTACCAGATCCATGGCATGGTTTAGCTGGGATATGGACTCTTGGCTGTGCTGCACAGCATTCCGAACCTTGGCCACGGCTCTCTGGTAAGCCCTGTCTCTCACTTTGCTGGAAAGGGACCCCAGTCGCACATAATAACTGGATGCATCCCTGTTGTTCTCAAATCCCACATTGTTCTTCTCTCCACATGCTGAGAAATAGGGGTAAACAGAGAAATTGGACAATGGAGCAGTTGTTAGATTTGGGAATTTCCACTGGCATATTCTAAACAAAGATTAGTGTTGCTCTAGAAACAAGAATGAACTTCCTAATTCCTGATGAAGGATCTCTTTGAGACTCGCTCATGTCTGATGTTCCACAAATGAAGTGGATTAGTGTTTGTTTCCAGGAAAACACTATAATTCCCAGAACTCATGAATCTAAATTCACAGTATTTTGGGTTCTGATTTTTAATAGCCAGAATATTATTTATTATTACTCAGACTCAGTTTGGCAGAAAGTCACATTCATCCTTGAGGGTCAGTAATTTATGGGCTAATTTTCATTTTTGAGAAATATTTTTTTTTAAACACACGTAGACATGCTCAAAATCTTTACGGCTTTTAAAGCTAATGCACAAAGGGCAAGTTTTAAATCATTATGTTATATTAATCATCTTAGAAATGACTCAAATTTTAAACACTTTCACAATCTCAAATGAAGAAATGACCTCTAAAGTCCATCTCATTAAAGTCTCACCTATCTCCTCCTCAGTTCCAGGTAAGTATTTCTCCAGCAGACTCTCAGAGGTGCTCAGTGCCGTCTCCACCCCAGTGCTCATCAGTCTGAGCACTCTGCTCTCCATCACGGTTTGGACTCCATCGTTGACGGCTGTCCTGGTCTTCTCCACGCTGTCCTGCATGGCCTCACGGGTTCTGTCCACCACCCCAGTGATTCTGTGGGAGACGGTCTCTTTGGCACCATTAACAGTCCCAGTGACGGTGTCTCTGGCTCCTGTCACTGCCTCTTTAGCATTAGCAACAATCTGAAAGAGTAGAAGTGCAATTCAATTAAACTGGAATAATCTAGTTTAAACAGGCATGAGACCAGAGGTTTTAGTGCATTTGGTTTAACTGTATTAATATTTTGTTTTATTAATATTTTGAATTTGCCTTTATTAGTTTTCATATTAAATGTAGTTACATTTTAGATATGGATTATGTGCTCCTAAATTTTTGTTTTATTTTTACATTAGATTCTTTTTTAGTTTCAGTTTCATTTATATTTTTAGTACACAATATTAGTGCCGCAGTTTAAACTTATTTTGGTTTATAACAAGGGCAACGTTTAAATTTTTGTTTAGTTAAAGTCTTGAAACTTTAAAATGGATTTAGTTACCAGAAACGTTTTAACAGTTTTAGCAGACTATAATAACCTTGCATGAGACCCATGTACAGTACATGTACGTGAAAAATGAGTTAACTGTAGAAATATTTTGTTATGACTATCATCTATTTGACATTTAAATTCGGAGGTCATATTAAGGGTCAATACCTCATCAGAGGGTTTGTGTAGGATCGGCAAGGTCTTCTCAATCTTGTCCAGTCCTTTGCATGCCAGGGTATTTGCCAAAGAAACTACAGAGAGAAAACAACAGCTTTGAAAATACCTATTAACACAATAATCTGCTCCGATCCCAAACAGAAACTTCCAACTTACTCTGAGGCTCCAGTTTTCCAATGAGCGGTAAAGCACTGTTAAACGCAGCTGAGGTTAAAGTCTTCACGCTGTTCTCGGCCACCTCACACACAGACTTCAGATACGGGTGATTATCTTTGGTGCTGCAGTAAACATTTGACACCATGTCATATGTGGAAATAACCAGGGGAAGATTAGCCACCCGCATCACCACGCTCTACAAAAACAACACAGTCCCCATTAAACACAGCATCACACAATACAACAACTGTGACTATATTTATTATAATACACAAGAATCATTTGAAAAGTGAACTAAATATTTTACTATAATAAATACCTGGTTTGCCAGAACTTCTACAGAATCCATGTCACTGTAATTGAATAAAAATAAATAATGCAATAAATTACTTTTAAGAAAAACAGCAAAAGACAATTCAACAGTCTTTGAAAAGTATAGTTTACAGAAAATATCACAAATATGAATGAGACACCAGAGAAGGACAAAAGCGTGTCATTACGTAAAAACACATGTATATATTTACCTGTTATGGCGTCTGAAGGTCGGAGCAGAAATTTACGCACAACTGCAGGAAACGAGCGATTGTCGCTGCGTTTATAGCCGAGACGATCGATGACGTCACCGCGCGTGACGTCACCCAAAGGGCAAGAGGACGCGGACGAAGATCAAGACGCCGTACGAAACACAGACCGTCCGACGAAAATGTCTTAAGAAAATGTCCAACTTTGCCTGTGTGACAAACGTGTGACTGAATTCACAACTGAAACTGGCGTGTCTCTGACGTTTAACTTCCCATTTCTCTGACCTCATAACCAAGGTATCTGGGTGAAAGGTTACAGGCAAACTAAACGTCTGATGTAACGAGTGTGTGGAGTGTGGACTACAACCTGTGATCCAATAAAACGCACGATATTGGTTTATTAACCTATGAAGAAATTAAGATGAGATGATAGAGAACAAAGTTCAAGAACTGCGGCCATGTGACATGATGTCATAGTTCGTGTGGGTCAATATTCAGGAGTTTCTGGGTTAGTCAAGTTATTTCATGAACTGCTGACAAATGTAACCAGACTGGGTTTAAGACAAGCGCAAGTTAAACTGAAAAGCCCTGGTTTTGTCCAAGGCACAAATAACAAATACAGGAAAACGTCAAATGACAACACAATACTGACACCTGCTGTTCAGAGGTCTCTAGACCAAACAAAACAGATGTTCAGAGGTCTCTAGACCAAACAAAACAGATGTTCAGAGGTCTCTAGACCAAACAAAACAGATGTTCAGAGGTCTCTAGACCAAACAAAACAGATGTTCAGAGGTCTCTAGACCAAACAAAACAGATGTTCAGAGGTCTCTAAACCAAACAAAATAGATGTTCAGAGGTCTCTAGACCAAACAAAACAGATGTTCAGAGGTCTCTAGACCAAACAAAACAGATGTTCAGAGGTCTCTAGACCAAACAAAATAGATGTTCAGAGGTCTCTAGACCAAACAAAACAGATGTTCAGAGGTCTCTAGACCAAACAAAACAGATGTTCAGAGGTCCCTCAAAGCAAAATTAGTAGCATTCAAACTTATTTTTCACAAGAGAGATACGTGTGCTTGTGTGTGTAGCTCTGACAACTGTTACAGGGATCTGTAATCCAAACAAAGTACCACTGCTTTCAGAAATTGATTTTATTTAAAAATGATATCAGATTCCTCACAGCTTTTAAACCCGGCGCCCTCATCAGATGTAATATGTGCTTCTTTTAAAAAGAGACTATTTACACATTCTTCTTATGTGCCATTTTATTTTAGACACCAAACTGGATCTGTAAACGTTTAAAAATGTACCCCAAGCAAAACAAAAATAATACGTCTGGATCTCTGAAAGACCAGTTAAACTCAGAAACCTTAACGGTACTAAAAAATAAGGTTGGACAAGCCAGACGTCTTAGTTTAGCCATGTAAAAACAATCATTTGCTAAAAGAAACTAAATGTAACTGCTTAAATAACTGGTCTGACAAACGTAAAAAAAGCGTAAAAGAAAAGCGAAAAGAAAAATTTTTACAATTCACTGGCAAAATCATCTGAAATTGCTTTTTTACACGACCCTGTTGCTCACTGACGCCATTAATCATCGAAGCGGATGTGTTTGCTTGCTTCTTTGGCCCGAGCGATGATAATTTTCTCAGCTTTAGAAATGAGCTATTATAAGCAAAGAGAGAAATATTATTTAAAATAAGCAATAAAAGAACAATATTTTAGCTTTATATAATCTAATTATATATTTATGTAAATTACTACACATACTACTAGTCCTAAAACAGTCAATGTGTTTAATTGTACTGATAAAAGCCACTGAACAGTTAACTTACCTTTTCTGTTCCACGCTTCTTTTCTCTAGGCCTGTTCAGCTTTGCTTGTCGGTCCACCAAAATCTTCTGCCAGTACCTCTGCTCATGGTCACCTTTATAAATATAAAAATACTCAGTCAGTTTAGCTAATCTAAAAAAATAAACAGCACCATTTCTGCACCAAGTTCAATATGTCAAAGTTTTAAAAATCTGAGATGAATAAACAAAACCTTCTAACCTGAGAGAAGATCAAGGTTCCAGCTGTATTTCTTCTGGAGTTCTGATCGGGCTGCGACGACTGCACGCGCATCTTCTGGACTTTTGAAGCGTACGTAACCCTCTGCATCTCCGTCCAGAACATCCACATAGGCCACAGCAGAAACCTCAGACAGTGTGTCCTAACATTTGAGAAACACAGTTCTTAGACTGCACTGTATTTTTAATTGATATATCCATGGCTTTCTTTGAAACAGGAATGGGGAACCTTGTCCCTGTATTGCAGGAACAAAATTCCAGTGTTCTGCAGTTTTGTAATCCTGATTAGATGTTCATAAATGTGTGTTTGATGAGGGTTGGAGCTAAACTCTGCAGGACACCAGCCCTCCAAAGTTCCCCATCCCTGTGTGTAAATAAATGTGGTGGTTCCAGCACTCTACCTTGATGCACTTCTTGCTTGGCAGTGGCTGATTATGGCTAATTTTGACAATGACTCCACTCACAAATTCAGGGCCAGAAATGGTCTCTTTTCTAGCCGTCTCCTCACAAGCTTCAGGGAGCAAAATAAGGTAAATATTATAGGTAAACTATAAATCACACTTACTGTAATTTATAATTTTTATAATTTAAGAATTATATATAATTTATAATACTGAAATTCTTTCTTTTTTTTCTCAGCCGTACATTGGAGCCTTTAACAAGAGCCTCTTTACAAGGTTTCTACAAACAACAGTTACTCACTAGCGTGGTTGTCATTGTCTTTAGTCTGAGTGATGTCACACTCCATCGACTTGTGACTGATGTCAGCGACCGACTTCTTCAGATGAGCCATGCAGCGCTTCTGCAGCGTCAGGTACTCTTCCTTCAGGTTCAGCCACTGCTTCCTGTCAGCAGAACCGATCAACCCTCATGTCAGTGAACACTGAATCCATTCTATTCATGAATCAGATCTAACCGAACGTTATGATGTTCTCACTTGGAGATCACTCTGAGTGGAATGACCTCCTCGCCTATTTTCAGCCTCTCCTTGTGCTTCTTCTTTCTCTTCCTCTTGGCTTTTAAAACAGAATCATCTTTCTTCTCAGAGCTCAGCAGTTCTTCGTTCTTGCCGTCAGATGACAAATCTATCAAGGAACATAAATGACCACAACAAAACTTAAAGCAGCATTCAGGAACTTAGGAAACAAATCACATTTTATTAATTGTTAAATTCAAAGCCCAACTGATATATGATGACCAACCGGACAGCTCCAATTATATAAATCATTACTGTAAGCTTTACTATCATAAATCAGGGTAAGTTAAGGAGACAGTTGTGAAAATTGATCTGCCAGGTTCTCAGTAACTAATTTCCAGTATTTTTTAAATCAAAGATGCTACAGATTGCCGCTTTAAAGGCTAATTGTTTACCCACAACCAAGACAGCAGATCCTCCAGATCTTCCAAACCCAAAGAACACGTACCTTTCATCTCACTCTCCTCCTTGTTGTCGTCCTCCTCCTCTACTTTCCTCATTTTGGAAGGCACCTCATCTAGACCCTCTCCAGCTGAAGCTTCTGCGCTGCGAGATCTTCGTCGTTTCTTCTCTGCTTTCTTGGCTGTGCTTGACACCATTACTGGGTTCTCTGTGTTCGGTTCATCTGATTGTTTCTTGGGCTCTTTGGGCTCTGCGGCTCCTTCTGTGTCCTTCATCTTATCCACCACCATGTCTTCAGCAGCACTGCTTTTCTGCTCGCTTCGACTTCTTTTCTTTTTCTTCTTCTTCTTACCATCCTCTTCCTCATCTAATGCACAAAACATACAGGTGATAAATGTGTGATACTAATCTACGTCGTTCAGTAGTGACAGAACAACAAGGTTTGGATTTCCTCGACTTTTTAACAGGATATAAAACACAACATGGCACCTTGTGTATCTGGGACAGCATCAAAGGGAATCTTCTTCCCGCTACAGGTTTTGGGGAATATTCCGGGTTTCCTCGGAGCATCTTCTGGTGGATTGTTCAGCACCTATCAACATTCAGTTAGTAATTAAGTTTAATAGCAAGTAATTAAAAAGCGCTACTACATATCCATGCAGTGAAACAAATCATTGTTACGATATCGTTACATTGTTATGATACATTAAACCATGTTCACATCATCTACATTTCTGTATATACAAAATTGGATTGTGCTTTTAAAGCAGATTAGTGATGATTCCTCTTTGAATGCTGTGCATTTTACATACTGCACATGTTATTCTGCACAGTTGGAAATGTATAGAACTTAAAGATTTTTTTCTAGAAACACCAGATACCTCTATAGCGTTCTTTGCCTGTTCTTCCGTTTCAAACTCCACAAATGCGAAACCTTTGGGGTATCCTGTGGACTTGTACTTGGGAATGCTAACATAAACAACAGTTCCACATTTGCTGAACACTCGCTCGACCCACAGGTGAGTGACGGCCTTCGGCAACAACTCCTGAAACGAGCATTTCAGCAGATTATGATGGAGGAAATATTACATTATAGCTTAAACAATTTTTCAAAACGGTTACCACATAAACTGTGCGGCTGTCCACATCCTTTGGGCATTCACCGAGGGGATATTTTCGTCTCACGCGCGTTCCCTCGAGGTTTACCTGCAAACACAGCAGTTATCACAAACATTAGTACGTAAAAAGGAAATAAAATCCCTACGATAAGGTTAAAAAGCTACAGGAAACGAAGCAAACTCTACCTCCACCACTGCCGAGTTTTTAAGAGCCCTGGCAATTAATTTGATATCTGTAGTCAACTTCTTCATCCGGTTGAATGACGTCAAGACGGAGATGTCAACATCTGCAAAGACAAACAGCAAACGTTCAGGGAATGTTTACAGAATGATGTTTATTATGTGGACAGTCTGAAGTCAGGCTGAAACGCACATCCATCTCTGGACTGATCAATGAGACCCTTTATGAACCGGTCCTTGTGAAGGTTCACGTCACCGAACCAGAACTCCACCTGCTTCTTCACATCCGCCAGCAGCTGTTTCACTCGACTTCTCTTCTTCTTCTCAATCTCTCGCTTCTTCTCAATAAGATCTGAGGAGGCTGCGTCTCCTCCTCCTGGGATCTTCTCGGTGTCGATCATATTC
>JBAJNP010012502.1:0-13329 GCA_036877545.1 Yasuhikotakia modesta | reverse complement strand
TTCATTTGATGTTTCTGTTTTCTATGTGTGTAGAAATCATTATAATTGCTGAAAGACTAGTTTAAACATCTTTTAGGCCGCCCTTGTCTATTGGTTATTTGTCACTTTTTCTATATTCGTCTGTATAACAGAATGTGTGTGTAAAGCCTACTTCATGTCAGGGAACTTCTTCCAAACGTTCCTCTGTCCCAGTTACACATTTTCCATGTGTCGATTACTGTGGCAGAGACACTCTTAAAGCTTCAGTGTCTAGTTAAATGTCCAGTGGACCACCATAGTATCCCATCTGTTTCCTGATGTCTCAAGAGCTTTGCATGCTTATTTCTGGAGAGCAATAGAAGTGCACTTTCATAGCTGAGTTATTCTGACACAGGGCTGTTCAGAGCTTATTAGCCTGGCTGTTTTAATCTATAATGCACAATGGCATGGTTAACATCAAGAGTTTCGGAAGCGTATTTGATTAAAGTGTTTCTGTTGTCATTTCCTGACTTATTATGTATTTAATGTCAAGAGTGCATAATTCCTAATTGTGTTTCGGTTTCTGTTTGTGCCGCCAGTGTTACATAATGATGAAATATGCATGAATAAGTGTGCACTGAAAAAATCTAAGCTGGTGATTTCCTGTATGTAGGAATAGCCTTTCACAGGTTCTGTATAATATCAGGTCACCCTTTTGTCTGATCTGTGGTGCGTTCAATACAGAAATATCATTAGGGTGCTAAAAACTGTTGGTGCAAAGACAGTTTGAACATCGGCCCAAATTCCATCCCCCTCACATTAAAATTCAACCATTGCCGTGAAGTTGCGGCTCAGATGCAGCTGAATATGTATCAGCTAGGCTTAGCAATAGATCCACCTGTCAATCAGGGAAGTCGTCCAATGGCGAAGCCGGTTCAGGCTGCAGACGCTGCGGCCCAGTCTCAGAATCCCCAGGACAGCTTTAGACTTCTCATGCTGTGTGACGTCAGTTCTCAAAGCCAGAGACAAGGCAAGTTTTTTACCGGGGTTCTCTCTTAAAGAGACAGAACACCCAGGACTGTTAGCACACACTGTACTAATGCACATGGGGGGGGAGTAAACAATTACTGCTCCTTGATGTTTTTTTAATTTTTAAAGTTAAAACTTTGGTTCCATCAGGGGCTTTAAGTGCCATTCTGCATAAATTTCATGTTTAATCTTTAGTCTTAATGTGTTAGATTCCACAGTGCTCTGTGTTAGTCTCCACTGTGGTGTGGAGACTGTCCACATCTCATTATTAATTTAGACCAAGTGAACTTCTTACAGCCTAGACATCAGTGAGAAACACTCGTGCCATTATTTATCGGTATGTTGGTTTTAATTCTTAGCTATGCAGTAAAAAAACAGCTATAGCGTGAACCGTGTCTATAGCTATGAATTAGATTCTGAGTCAGATGTTGCGTTTCAAAGGCCAAGCTATGTTTTAAAACATCAAATTAAATGTGTGGCATTCCCAAAGACATCATTTAAAAGAAAGTTAAAAGAATTAATAACATCTTGAAGTTAGCTTGCAATATGAGAGACCTACAGCACAAGGGTTGCTATGACACTCTGTGCTTCCGATCAATATCATGTGCTGAACTGCTGACACTAACAGACACAATATTAGAATAATAGAATTCTTAGCACTGTCAGTAGATTTTGGAGTAGACACAAGTGGGAGGTGACACTATTGGCCAGCCATAAATTGTTATTGGCTGATATATTGGTCTGTCAATATTTATAACCTTAAGTGAGAGTCTTTGTATAATATTATTCTTCACAAAAGATTATTGTCCAGCCTTTAAAGATTTGTCCTTGATGCATAGCTTTAATTTTTAACCAGTTTATTTTGTGTGTTTTACAGAGGAGGAGGAGCGGCGAGAGAAGACTCTGGTGTCTCACGAGTCAGAGCAGAAGCTCTCAGCTCCTGTGATCCAACCTGTCCATGTAAACCATGTGACCTGGGCGGATGACATGCGGCTTGAGCCGCACCGCCATCACCAGCACCACCCTCCGGTAGTCCCGCCCCCTCCTCTTCCACCACCTGTTCCTATTGCTGTCATTCCCATCCCGGTGGTCTCTGCCAACCCTGCAGCTCCTCCCATTCAGGCTACCGCCCACCTTCACACAGCCCCCCCTCTGCCGGTGGTCACGCCTTTGGCCGCAGCCCTATCTCCACCAGCAGCTTCTCTTCTCAGCCCCACCGGCAAGGAGAACGGTTCCCCACCTCAACAGCCGCAGCATCGCAATTTAGTTGCACACGTAAAAGCAGAAGCCAGCAGTTTGCCTCAGTCAAACAACAGTCCAAAACAGCCACAGCAACAGACGCAGACATTACTGCAGCCATTTCCAACCCCCATCATCACCACTCAGCATCCACCACAGCAGCACACCCTCCTGCCCCAGCCGGCTCCACCCCAACCTCAGCCCACACCAGTCCAGGTCCAGGCAAACCAACCACCCAGGCCTAATGGGGTCTCTGTTGAGGATGCTCGCAACCTGGATGGGAAAAGGAGACCGGGAGGGTGAGCCTTTTACAGAGAATTCTTTAAGTCATTTAAAGTGCAGGGAGAATGATCCTATAAATTGCACATTTTCATACAGTTGTGATCATAACTGAGGGACATGTTTAGATGTGGAAACTGGGTTGGCTATTTTGTTATACAATTGCAGTTTTAAGAAAAGTGGGCTGCTGTCCTTTACCGTGACCTGAGATGAACAATTGCACTGTCCCTCAGGCCATGCTGTTCATTTATAGGTTGCAAAGTGCAGAATTGCATGTTCCAGTATTGGAGAAAATAGCGCTTAAAGGAAATGTGCACCTAAAATGAAAACATGTATTTTCACCAAACCCTTCTGACTCACTGACTTTTGGATCTGCTGTTCCTTTAAATAAATATGTTGATTTAGGAAAGTTTCCATGCGACCTTAAATGTCAATATGTTTCTTGTAGAGCTGGAACTCGAGAAGTTCACAACAAGCTAGAAAAGAACAGGTGCGTGGACTTTTGTTTGCTTTGTTTATTCTTTGAAACAAACAGAAACCAGATATTTAAAGCCCCGATCATAAGCCTGGTTCAGAATGAAGAGTAGCATTAAGATTTTGAAGGTTGTTTGAGTTTGTAGCAGAAAGTTTTAGTAAAAACAAATACCATATAACAATTACCAAGCAATTGCTTCTTGGCATCTTCATCGCATTTTCCATCACCAAACATCTGTTAAAACATGCATAATCAGTTCTGATCAGCATGATCAGAAATGTTATTAAAATTATTAATGTTTCTTTCTCTGTGTTGCTGTAGACGAGCACATCTTAAAGAATGTTTTGAGACCCTCAAGAGGAACGTTCCTAATGTGGATGAGAAGAAAACCTCTAATCTGAGTGTCCTTAGGAGTGCTCTGCGCTACATTCAGGTAATATTTACTCTAAAAGCTTTTCAGTGCATGCAATGGCAAAAACATTCTCACAAAAGCCATCAGGAGCATAATAATTTGGCTAAGAAAAATGGGCCCTATTTATTCTTATTCATGCATTGGCATTGGATTCTAGAATCAGTGTCTGGAATGATGCTGTTTGGTATCAGATTGTTGCATAACTGATGAGAATTTTGCGTAATGTTTAGATGCAAAAATCTGGACACCTGGTGTGAACTGTGTCTGTGGTTGTATAAGTTAATGTTTAAAAATGATCATGATTCAAGTTCAGAAGTCAGTCACTTTGCCTCCTATATTGTCATTCACACACACACAGTCACACACACACACTCTTTGTCTGTACATCTCTGCTGCCAGAATCCTGTCATATACATCTGTCAAAACAGCCTGGGCCCCTTTCATCTCCAAATAAATCATCATTATATCAATCATTATATCTTTGCCTTGCTCTGTTTTCTAGGTTATTTTGTCCTTTACCAAGAGGTCTGTCTGTTTTTTTATTACCAATTGGCTTTTTGTCTGTTCACCAGTTTTTTTCTTTGCCTGAAGTTCATCATCCCATATTAATCTGCATCTGTTTTGACTTTATCAAAGAATAGAAACTTCTTAGTCTTACATATTTAACATCTTTCCAATACTTAACAACATGTTTAACACCATAAACTTTCATTTGATGGTCAATGACAATGTAGGTCAACATTGTAGCTTCCTGATTGTAAGTTGTTAAATGTGCATGTTAGTTTCCTCTCAGTCATTTTTATCTCAACATTAATGTTATTGCATATATTGTAGCATTAAAACCCCCTTAAATATTTACTATATACTCTACATTGCCCAAAAAAGACTAAATGCATACAGATAAATGAACCGTACATTTAAACTTCTGCTGGCTTGTTTGTGAGATCTAAATATGATCCCAGTTGCTGTGAAACGGATGTCAGTGATGATTATAAACTCACGATAAACACCAGTGAGGAATGTGGCCACTTCTGCAATCTGCACGTCACTGTCGCTTTAAGATCGCTTCTGCCCCGCCCTCCCCCTCCCTCACCCGCTCTCTGCCTGCTCCTGCCTCCACGTGAGACATGAGCACATGGCGAGCGCAAGCCCAGTGACGTCAGCTTCTGTTCCGCGCTGATCCTTCCCTCCCCCTCCCTCTCTCTCTCTCTCTGTCTGTGTGTGTGCGCCGGACTCACTCATCCTCACTGAAGCCTGTTTAATACAGTAAAACAATAGCTTAGAAAACACCTTTAAATAGTATTTGCTTGCAGTTTGTCATGTTTATGTAAAGAAGGTTACACATTATTCTTCATGTCAGTATCATTTAGAGTTGCCAATAGTCTTGTGAATTATTGTAACCAAGGTAACCATGTTAAACAGAGCGAGTGGTCAGTAAACAGCAGGGAGTCCCTCCAATGTGCTGTGTGTCCGCAGATTGAATGCTTATTTGTGGGCTCTGATCTAGATTTAGTCAAAAGCTATATGTGGGCTCACACAAACACTGCTGTACTGATGTGCCCACCGGTTACGCAGTAATAGAACATTAGGGCTGTATTTTCTAAGCTATCAGTTATTAATTGCAATGTTTGTCCAGCCTGTCAGTGTTGTTTTGAAATGTTTTGCTTGTTTTGAAATGTTTTGCTTCAGTAACTGGTGTGTATAGACAGATACTGTACACCTCAGCGGTTGTTCATGTGTGGCTTTTAATAGCCAGTGTTGATAGGTAGAGAACAGGGTACAGTAGCTGATGGCACCTATCAGCTGACTTATACAACTTACTGATGGTCAACTAAGTAGCTATTAGAATCTATAAGAATTTAATTAAATGTTTATGATCTGTAAGTATTGGAATTGAGATGAGGAGAGAAAAAATTGTTAACTTTACAACCAGTCGATAATCACTGAACTCACAGTTTATGAAGTTTGAAATAAATGTGCATTATTAAGTTTGACAGAAGTATTGGCTCATGGATTGATCTATATGATATGTCGCTACTAGCGCTTGTGTTTGTAAAGCCCTGTTTTTTATCTTTTAATATATTTACACACAGTGTTACTTGTGAGTCTCAGAATGTCACATTCTTTTGTCAGACTGCATATGTTAGTAACTACGATAAAATTTTATATGAACTTTAAACTACAATATGTAAAATGTAAATGTGTTAAAGGTTAAGAAACAGGGATGTGAGGAACAGGTGAGCAGTGTTTTTAAATCACACAGGAAGACATTGTGTGAAAAGGGGGGAGGGGGTGCGAGAACTATTGGACCGTGAAACACCAGAGGTCGATGGGAGCCAATCACATTAGCCCCTGCCTCGCTATTACGCCTTCTCCTCATCACCACGCTGCTCCTTCCCTGCTCTGTTGCCAAGGAGACCATGGCGGGTTCCAGCTGTTGCCGTGGTGATATCCAGTGGGATCTGTATATCTAGTCAATAGGGATGTCTTGTCAGTTTCTTCACACACAAAAGATAAAATCTGTAAAAACTGACCTGGGGTCAGTCAGTGCTTGTTTCATACTCTGTATGAGGAAATAAATATTTTTTGTTTCAGTGTTCTTTGTTATAATCGGGATGTGAGGTTGGGTTTTATCTGTGTTATATGGCACCTTTTCAGCTAAAGTATGATGATACCTTTAGTATTGTTTGTGATGTGCTGGTTGTTATATCAAGGGCACAGTGTGCTGGCTAGACTGAGACGTGAATGCTTTGCTAATACACTGCAAGCGTGCATTCTGGTGTACATGAGTGTTCTACAAGTGAATTCTTGCATCGTAGGAGGATAAAGGGGATGCGTCATGTGTATGACATTATGAGTTTCATTTGACCTCTCGTCAAGTTGTGTTGATATTTTTGTTGTTTTTCACAGTACAGGAAGTCCTTATATTGTTTAGTATTGCAAACATAGCTTTAAGGTTTGGGTGGTGCAAATATCAGGTGAAATAAATAAGCTTGCATTATAGAAGTCTCAAACTAAATTTTAATGACCTAAATGTCTTTGTTTTGACCTGAGACGGCAAATAAGCAAGTAAAACACCAGCAAGCATTGCACAGACCAAGCATTATTTAAATTCTTCAGAAAATGTAAAACTCTGTGTATTTGGTATATTTGTTTATTTAGTACATTTGTGTATTTAGTACATTTGTGTGTATGTATATAAAACACCTTGTTTTGCATTGTTCCATGCAGGAAATGCGAGGTGTTGGCCTGCATGTATCGCCGTGTGTTTGCTCAGTGTTGACCTGCTGTGTGAGGGGTTTAGTGCCAGACAGCCCAATCTGACTAATCCTGGATCAGGCTTCTGTAGGGCAGACTCTCCCTCTTTGCCCTCTGAGAGAATTCATATTCTGTTAATACTGTATCGCTTGGTTATATAATTTCAGACATGCACAATTACCACCGTGCATCTATACAAATAACACTTCGGCATGCTGGCACACTGTCTCACTTCTACCCTTACTTATTCATGTGCCCCGTCTTACTGTACTGTACACTGCAGTCCTCTGGGGTCCAACCAGGCTCCTGTTTCTCAGGAGCCAATGTGCCCGTCCTGTCACACAGTTGCTTTGGCACATTATAGGTGAGGGGCAGAGGAGCGGTGTGTCTGAGTCGTCACATGCTCTGGGTTTGACAGATGGGGTGGGGAGCATAAACTGCTTTGCACCACGGACAAATTGTTTCCTTAAAACATATGACCACATATGTTGAACATGCTGTCACAGAGCAATTCGGCTCACACCCCTCTGATGGTTGTTCTCTCACGTTCACCTTTCCAGCACACCTTGTTTAAATGTGGACAAACATACCTGCTCGTGCTTTAAAGGTTTAATTGCCTAAACAGTTTGTTCCCGTTAGCCTGGTTTGATGTTCCACAGTCAGCTGACTAATGCAAAAAGTGGGTCAGCAAACCATTTGCCTACGTGACTGCCACATCCCTTTCTTTCTTTCTTTCTTTCTTTCATGACTCCACACTATTGTTCTTATAATGTTTAATTTATCTTTTTTATGTGCTTACAGTTGCTTACAAATGGTTGCATATCTGACATATGCTGTTTTAAAAGCATCAAGTTTACTACTTAGGGAGTATTTTGGGCAGGCATAGGTACACTTCATACATGAAGTCTGTTCTGAAATGCAGATGGTGCAGATGGCATACTTTTTCTAGGCAGCATTGCATGTATCCTTTACAAAGAAGGCAATCCCAAAATGCATTGCGAGTTTTGTGGAAGAAAATCCATCTAAAACTGCAGTCAATGGCTTTTTATCTGTGAACTGCAAGTAGTTATTTATATGTAAACTAGAAGCAGTTTCCATAAACCATGGCTAATCTACTTATCAGGTTTTCACATATATTAAACGTTTGCCTGCTTTGGCTGGCATGTATTGACATAGTTATGTGACTGTCTAGTTGTTTGGGTTTTGTTGATGAAATGTATAAAAGAATATGGTCAAGGGCTATTGCGTGATAAGATTAAAATGTTGACATCTATACATCAGGGTGGATAAAGCGTAGCGTGTTTCTATTTTTAACACAATATCTGTTCAAATGTCAAATAGACAAAAGTTCAGACATCAGTTAATGGCCAAGCAGGCAGATTTTTCTGATAATCTTAAAATGCCAATTATTAGCAGATTTTTCAAGCTAGCTAATAAATCAGTCAACCTATAGTCTATATTGGGTGATTGATAAATGGGTCATACATGAAAGTAAATGTGTTTGCGATTGAGGGAGGGTTTGTGTATTTAATTGTTAAAGAGCAAATGCCACATGTGAGTTTAAACAGAGATATTTCCCGTCTCTTGCAGACTTTGAAGAGAAAAGAGAAGGAGTACGAGCACGAGATGGAGCGACTGGCGAGGGAGAAGATCTCCACTCAGCAGAGACTCGCCGAGCTGAAGAACGAGTTGAGCCAGTGTATGGATGTCATGGAGATCGACAGGATACTGAGACAGACAGTCCAGCCTGAGGATGACCAGGCCTCCACATCAACAGCATCAGGTAGCTTAACTGGTAGAGCATTGTGTTAGCAGCAAAAGTTGTGGGTTCGATCCCAGGGAACACAAGTACTTAAAAAATGTGTGCCTTGAATTCACTGTCTGCCAGATTAATAAATGTAAATTATTGTTCTAATTATATTAGCATAGAAAGCAGTTATCAAATTAGCCTGTTTATATTTATTAAAGGATTTTAATAATGGCTGTTTAAAAACTAATTTCCTGTAGACTCATTCAGTACTTTTTTAACCAAAAACATCAGTCATAATTTAATTTTACACCTGTTTTTAAATTAAATGGCACCCTTTCTCTTTTTGCTAGTGTAATTTACACTTTTTTGTATGTAAATACCCTATTTTTTGCCCTTTTCCATGCAGTTTGGGTAACAATGCAAATTCCAACAGTGGTTACCATGCCCCATTCCTCATTAACGGCCTTGCTGCTGTTATTAAAGTCTGTATTTTAATTTGGTAGCTTCACAGAATTATCTGTGCTTTATGATAATAATCTGTCTGGCTTCCTGCTTGTGACCTCATTGTGACCGGGTGGGTCAGGTTTCTGAACATCAGATAGTCATTGTTGCAATGGATTTTACACAAATGGTCTTTTTGGTCTAGGGAAAAAGTTACTGTGTGTATTTATTATACATTTGCATTTAAATAAAACTCATATTTTACCCATATGATTACTGTTATTAACACATGTGAAGTCAATAAACCCATACATTTAAAAATCTATTTAACTCTTTTTATCTTTTCAGAGGGTGAAGACAACTTTGACCAAGACGTAGAGGAAGATGTCCTTTCCTCCCCACCCTCTTCTTCTGCACCCAAACCTCCTTTAGCGGTGCTGCCTGAGCCCCGTGCCACCATGCCTCCACCCACCATCCTCTCCACCCATATCACTATCCAGCACAAAACCAACCCCCCACCCACTGCTCCATCCACCCAGTCGGCTGTGGTCACCCCTCAGGCGATCGCACCCGCGCCCCCTTCTCATGTGGTGACCCCTCCTCAGCCGACAGTTATCACCCATGCATCTGTATCCCATGCCTCTGTAATCCAAGCCGTGAACCATGTCATCCCAGCTGGGCCTAAACACCTGGCGCACATTGCGCCCTCTAGTGGCGGCCAGCCAATTGGACACATCACCGTGCACCCAGTGGCCCATCTCAATGCAGCCATTTACCCACAGTCAGTGGCTGTCTCACAGCCAACAGTAGTGGGTCACATCACGCACACTTTGGCGCACCACCCTCACAGTCATGCCCAGGTCAACGGCACACCTGCAATGGGCCAGCAGGCTACTGTAGTGGGAAAGCCCACGGCAGTGGTTGCCCACCATCATGCCGGGCTGGTTGGCCCGACAGTTCTTAATCCAGTGACTATGGTAACAGTCCCCCCCTTCCCTGTCAGCACGCTAAAGCTAGCCTGAAAGTAGCAAGAGGGTGGTGAGAAAGACTCAAGCATCAAATGAATAGAGCTCTGTAATGGCTCACAAAGCACCAGAGACTGACGATGAAACACGCTAGTTAGATGACAAGTCAGTGACTAGATACAGAATTTCACTGCTGTTGCGTCTACATTGGGGTAAAGTATCCTCTAGCCACTGGCCTGCAACAGGGACACGGGTGTCTTTTGATGCAGGATTGGAATATGTGTAAAACACTTGCTTAACTAAATTACAAGATAGTGGGGTGTCAGTTTTTAGTAACGTGAGATTGGAGTGCTGTAAACAAATGAATCCTCTCATTCCCTCTCCGTTTCAGGCTATTCTTCCTCTGTTAAGTTTCCTCCTCCCAGTTATAGCAGCAGTCTGCAAATATTCTCATTTTACATCTATTTACCGATAAAATCCTCAATGCTTATCAAAAACTAAATGCTTATAAGACCAGAAAATACTGAAAGCATGCAAAGAAAACGTTTACTGTGTTATGATATTTTAACGGGGGCTTTTAAAACAATCTTTAAAAGGGGCTTTTGAGTAAATACTGGTGGACATTCAGATGTCAGATCAATCATTCTAAGTGTCTTTGTACTCGAGAGAAAAAGTGCCTATGCCCCAAATCAAGCCCAGTGGTGCCACCTGCTGCAAACGCAACGCAATGCAACGCAACGTTGCTGACTATATAAACGCAAGCTTACAGACTGCCATGATCTAATGTCGCAGCTATACATTGGCCTCCACCAAACACACACAATCTTAAACAGTCTTAATGGCCGATATTAATAAATACCAACGAATGAACTAACG
The DNA here is from genome assembly GCA_036877545.1 of Yasuhikotakia modesta. Classification (NCBI taxonomy): domain Eukaryota; kingdom Metazoa; phylum Chordata; class Actinopteri; order Cypriniformes; family Botiidae; genus Yasuhikotakia; species Yasuhikotakia modesta. Next base: position 2,647 of record JBAJNP010012502.1, on the reverse strand, counting down.
CCAAAATATTAAAAATCATGCGGTCACATAAGTACATTTAAGCATTTATAACTTTCAGAAAGTGCTTAGGATATTTAATATAACACTTAGTTGTCTGCAATTTACACTTAACATGATTTTAATAAAATTGAATATGGTGTGCTACAGTGCATGCTAAAATGTTGGGCATTTTCACTTTTCTGATCTAAAGCTTTATCAACTTGTGCTTCACTTTTGTAAGCAAGGTGATGACAAACTAAACAAGGTCAACAAAGCAGCTTTCTCCTCTTCACACAGTGGCTGTGCACGCGCATATGGCACCTGACGCGCGCACGTTAGTCCAGTGTAGATCGGTGCTCACTATGTTTCTTGCACTGCGCACGTGCTGCACATGCGTTTTAATTTTTTTATTTCTATGCGTGATTGTGTAAAATGTCGTGTAGTAAGTGGCTTGTGTATATGCATTTGGCTTTAGTCGTTTAAAAAAACGAAAGAAACGTGCTGTTCTCTGTTGCAAACAATGACATCAGGATTTAAGCGCTACCAGTTCTATTAAAATTGCCCTTTTTCGCAGCGTTGCTATTTGAAGGCGCTCGTTTGGGTTACCTGCACAAACTTTGCTATCTTTCTCCGATCCTGTCTAAACACGATGGTTTTTACTGTTGATGGTTAGGTATCTACATTTTTGCTTTAAACGGAACACTGTGATTTCTGCTCCAAACGTCACCCTGATGCAAACCCCCAGATCTGATGTTATTTCACTAGTTTTCTGTTTTCTGCAGATAAAATAATTCAAGCTGTGCTTCACACATTAGATTAAAAAACAGTAACAAACAAAAAACAGCCTAACCCTTGTGAAATTTATTAATGTGTTTTGTTTTTCATTTTTTAACTGTGTATGGATGTATGTATATATGTGAGGTATATGCACGCATTCACATATACGTGTATGTATTTTAGGATTGTACTGATGCCTTGTTTTGCATGTAGATTGCTGTTATTTTGTTGTTGTTGATTTATATGTTAACCCCTCCCCTCTTTCTTTTTTTGGGACCATGTATCATGCTGTATGATGTGGACGGGACCGTTAGACCTCATTTTACATTGATATTATATATAAATATATGAAAAACTGTGCATTTTCCCTATGGAGAAAGTTTAAGTTATATATCGCCTGTACATTTTGGGCTGCGTTAAAATCGAATTGTCCACCATGTTTAACTGAAGTAATAGTAATAAAACTTATAAAATATGTTAGATTACTACAAAAACAATGTTGATTCATAATAAATCTTATGACATTTACAAATCAAATGTACTGGCTATTTTTTTCATTTAGCACAATAATAGGTTGTTTACAACACACTTTAAAAATAAAAAATATTTGCCATCTAAAAAATGTGCTACACATACAGATCTCTGTTTCTGATTATTCTGAAGGCTAAGTGCACAAAACAAATAATTTAACATCATATTTACTGCATAATAAACTTTACACAAACCCTAATGTCCAGCAAAACCATATTTAAATACATTTCTATAATAAATACATTTTTATAGCACTTTTTAAATATAGTTTCTAGAGTTGTTCTATAGTAGTGCTGTGTTAATGCCCTTGGTGTATCTGTTCCTGAATCCTCTGTAGAACCTCCTGCATATGCCGCAACTGCAGAGACAAAAAAACATCAAACATGTTCATTTTGATCAATTTTATGAACACTGTTTAGAGTATGCAAATTGTATGTATCTGAGTATCTAAATGACCTGCTTGTGCAGATTAAAACAGCACACGGATCAGAAATACTGATCTCACAAGCACTTTACTGACACTTTACATTGTACTGAATGAATGCTGTACAAAACACTATTTAATTAGGCTACTAAAAATGAAACAACTGAGTTTCATTTACTATATTTAATAAGCAGTGGGGCCATATGCAGAGTCATCTGTGCAGTAACTATCATTTTGTGTCATTCCTATCATAGCCACATTAAAGAGAAGGAAGACATTACAGTCCAATTCCTAAAGCAAAGAAAATAGACCAAGTCCCAAAATTACCTCTTCGTCCTTTTCCCAAATAAGACGCTCAGTTTCACTGTCCACCGGTACCAGAGGTACAGGCAGGTCTGCGGCGCTGTCTCTCAGCCGGTTACAAAGACTGCATGAGGGGAACCATTGGAACACAGCAAGATAATCCATAAATGAAGGGACATGATCAAGACTAATCACAGCATCTTACACAACACTTTCAATTTGAATGCGTTTCTATTAACAACACTAATAGTCTAGCTACTGCGGTTTTCCATTAGAGCTGTAGGTTTGTCTAAAATTAAAAATGAATCTAAATGAGTTCATCTTGTTTATTTTTGTCTTGACAATGTATTAAACACTTTATACACCACAATGTTAATTTTGAATTAATACAAACATATTAAGTCATGATAGAAAACGTTTTTTGAAAACAACATTTTACCTGTAACACATTTAGATTTTTAAAAGTTATAGTCAAATATCCAGCCAACCAATAGTGTTACGACACCCAACAGGAAAAACACCCACTATGATCAACAATACAACCAATAGGTGACCTCCCCAATGACTGCAATGTAAATGGGGTATTACAACATAATGACCTGTCAAAACCAGACTGCTCCCATTTTAATCAAT
>JBAJNP010012501.1:0-13330 GCA_036877545.1 Yasuhikotakia modesta | reverse complement strand
ACCGTTTGTTTTGTTGCTTAAGATAATGAATGATAATTAATGTAAAACTGAGTATAGTTTACATTTTAAGTGAACTGGACTGTGTACCAATGTGTACAAAAAATGACACGAATGTAATTGTGTCTGAACTGTCTTTTGTTGTTTATGAAGCATTTGCACAATCTGTCATTTTGTGAAGGCTGTGCATAAAAAGACATTTCACACTGAAAATACTGTTGACTGCCATTTCATATTTAACTCTTTCATCTCGATCACTGTCTTCCCAGTTTTATTTCCTTCTCTTTATGTAGCTTTCTTTAGAACAAACACACATTCTCACTCTAGGATTTCACAGAGAACCATTTAACAATCTTTCAGAACAGACAACCTAGGGCAGCACAGCCAGCTATGCATGGCACCCATAACATTTAATATCACAGCAAAACTTGCTGCTATTAAACTTTTTAAACATAGTAGCTTGGCTTATGCTTCCTGTCTCTAACAGTAGGTTTGAGAAAGATCAGGCCAGAATGAAGATTGGCATTAACCTTGCTCTGATTGGCTCATTGTGTGCGCAGGAAGTTAGCAGCCGCAGTAAAGCTTGCTCAGGCTTCACAGAACAATGGGACCCTGAAGGGCCCTAACACATCTTCCCAGTCTTCAGGGCTCCTACCTCAATGGTAAACATTTCACATGTCCATGTAGAGTTATAAAAAATATTTGACATGCTGTGTGGAGCACTTAGCTCTTTAATAAATGCATTTCAGTCTTTTAAATTATCTAACGTTCTAACACACACAGGCACAAAGTGTTTGTCCTTCCATGTTTTTCCACAGTGGTTATGCAGATGTAGTCCTCTGTTACATCCATAATGTGGGAACCATTTATGTGTGCATAAAGCAAGCCCCCTTCATTCCACTCTACATATTTTATATCTTTCTATGTTGCCAGAAAGAAAATGGCTTGGTTTTTAGAAATTTGAATTAAAATCACATATAAATGTACAAAGACATTCACAATATAGTAAGAGCTAAAAGTTCATGTTGTACATGGGAATTTAAGTCTTTTCGTCTAGTACTGTATATAAATACAAGGAGTGTGGGAATTAAATATTGTGACCTGTGATTGTGATGATATCTGCCTTTACCTAGGATGCTGTCTGCTCAGGATGGGCACAGGCACGCCCGCTCTCAGACCATGCCCATAATCAGAGCAAAAAATGCCCTTACCAACCCCAAACTACTGCATATGATGGAAGCAGGTAAAAACTTACAGGAAGGTACAGGAAAATGTATATTTCACTTCTATTTTATTTCTTAAATTTAGAAATTCGTATAATATATTATATATTAGAATAGTATATATTATATATATTAGAAAATATATTAGACTTTTAGACATTTTTAGATATTTTACCAAGACTTTATATTTTGCACAAAGAAAACAAAGCCTGTCTGTAGGACCAGGAAGTGTTTTGCATTATTTTTATTTTCATATTAAGCATCTAATTCCCATTGATGTAGTCCTGTAATTGTTTCTAAATGTATTCTTGTAAAAATGTGTGTGTGTGTGTGTGTGTGTGTTAGATGGAAATGCTCCAGAGGGAGATAACTTCAGCCCTACAGACATTGAGGCTAACCTCTCAACAGAAGTTGCCCTAACCGTTCTGGATGTACTCAGTCTGTTTGTTCATCATCACAAGGTCAGAATCAGAGAAAAATTATTAAAGTTACAAATGTTAGCTAAGTATTTTTTCTTATTTCTGGACAAGTAGGTGGTAATGTTTTGAAACTGCATGTCCCCCAAGGTCATGCTTATACACAATTTTCATATTTTCATCAACTTTTGAATATAATTGCAGTTTTCAGTTACCCATATGGTGCTAATATAGTGTAACATCTTCTAATGATCTTGTCATATGAATCTTGTCATATGAATACAGCACATGAAAGCAAACCATACATAACAAACCATATATAACATCATCCAACATTACAATCAACACAATATTCATAATAATAATGTTAAACAGCAAACTTATACAGTAATAATGTTCATTAATAGTCATTGATATTCATTCAAAGTGTGGCTGACTTGTGCTTTTTCTTTCTTTTACAGAAACAGTTGCAGCATGATGAAGGTCAGAACTCTTTAATGAAAAAGGTTTTTGACACACACCTGCTGTTTTTCCAGATCAACCAGTCCACCACCACCCTCAGACATGTCTTTACTGCCCTTCGACTCTTCATTCAGAAGGTATTTTTAGTTTACACACATCCTCAAGTGTAAAAGAGCTTTGGAACAGTCTGATTTTTCTGATTTAACTGATTCAAATTAATTGCAATAAAACTGCTAAAAACTGCTTTGCCAGTAAATTGTCACTGTCCCGCGCTATTGACAGGTGAAAAAAGTTTATTTCAGACAATCTGCTGAATGTTCTACAAACCATATTCTGCAGACAGATGTTTTTAAGGTTCATTTTGTTCATTTTTATCACTTTTCCTTTCTCTAGTTTCCATCAGCGTTTTTCCAGGGTAAAGCTGATCTGTGTGGCAGTCTGTGTTATGAGATTTTGAAGTGTTGTAACCATCGCTCCAGCTCCACACAGACAGAGGCAGCTGCACTGCTCTATTTCCTCATGAGGAGGAACTTTGAGTTTACAAAGGGCAAGTCCATTGTCCGCTCACACCTGCAGGTTAGTGCCTAGGTTGTGTTTGTGTGTGCACGTCTGTGTGGGTCATAGGTAAAACACAGTATGTGTGAACATCATGTGAAATATGATTACAAAAGAAATTTGATGAAGTAAATAATCAAAACAAATTGTGCCTTTATTCAATGATATGAAAGAAAAAAGTAAAACAAAAACACTATAACATTTAAATTAGGTAACACTTTATTTTGAGTCTTTAAGTCTATTCTTTAGATATTCAGCTAAATAAAAGTACAACCACTTATCAAGTACCAGTAAATTTGCAGCTTAATATCTATTACTTTATTGTAATCCTTCCCCAGCAGACATTCTACTGACTATAAGTAACTTTCAAAATTAATGTCAGTTTATTCTACCAACTAAACCCTGTCTCTAACCCATAACAGTCTGTTGGTGTACATGTAGTTGCACATTAATGGGACTCATTTAATTTGCAGTTTTAAAGTTGCTTATAGTTAGTAGAATGTTTAAAATGATCAAAATAAAGTGTGACCTAAAACATCTTGGTAACCCGGCTCCCTAAGACAGGGAATAAGATGCTCAATCAATCTTGAGATTGAGGAAACCCAAGGTGTGTAAGACCAAGCCTTAAGGCAAGTTCAAGGTCATGTGACGTTGCATTGTGTGACACAATGCTTTTAAAAGGCTCCTGCAAAATATGTCATCAGCTTAAGTCTGAGGAAAGACTGTGCAGGCAAGCCCAAAGTCTGGCAAAGTGACATATCATCTCGTTCCCTGCCTCAGGAAACCAGGTAACATATGTAAGCAAGCTAACCCTTTAGTGATCCAGTGGATCAAAATGTAAAGGACAGAAGGCTTGAAGTACCAAAGTGTGACCTCCTAGGTCACCTTGGTATGTAGTCTGGTGTAGGGTGCAATGGCTTTGACAGCCCACTCTTTAACCCACTCTTTAAAGCAATGTAAGAGCTAAGAGTAGAGACACCTTTAGAGTCAGAAACTTATCCAAGGCTGACTCTAGGGGCTCAAATGGAGCCAGAAACAAACCCCTTAACAAAAAGATATGATCCCAAAAAGGGACCTGTGTGTGAAGAAAAAGCTCAGCCATCTGGCACCACAAAGAAACTGAGACACCAGAGGGTGTCTCCCAATAGAGGCTTCATTGACAGGTTTTTCGCTAGCAGACAGTGGCCATATAAACCATGATGATGGCAGGAGCCAACCCTGCAGAAAGGCACTCATTAAGAAACACCAGCACTGAAACAACAGGGTAGAGAACTGGGATGACACAGTGTCACTCACACCCAAAACAAAGAGCTGTCATGTCAGAGCATACAACCTCCTAGTAGACTGAGCTTTGGAACTTTGAATGGTCTGTACAACCTCAGATGAAAGACCAGAATTTAACAGACAAAAGTTTCCAGATTTCTGGCCCGGGGTGAAAGATCGAACAGTGAGCACAAGATAGAAGGTCCCTCCGGACTGAGAGCTTCCAAGGAGCTCTGTCCAGGCAAGATATCATGTCTGAGAACCAGATCCTGGTTTGCCAGAAAGCCAATATTATCCAGGAGAATATCCAGATTATCCAAGGGAGATAATCCGGCATGCATTTTCTATTATCGAATAGAGATGAGGGTCCTCCTACTGACCATGGACTAGACAGCCATTAAGAATCACACCCCAGCCCATGAAAGAATCCTGCAACAACATTATGTTCCTAGAGTGGGACCCAAAGTAAGAAACCAGGGTCTGAGTCACATACAAAGAGTAAGAAACCCTTGGAGCATAACCTTAACTTCCCTGAGTGGATTTTGAGATGAAACCTCTTAGGCAGAACTGGAATGTGTAATGTCTCATGTGTGTAATGTCAGCAAACCTAATGGAAGCACATTGTGCTCAGTGGCCATAAATCCTTACAGCCTCTGAATCTGGAGTACTGTCAGATATCGGCCTACCTGTATACTGCTTACAGCAGTAAGCATGGACTCCATCATTCAGGGGACAATTGTGCTTGCATCATAGTGCAGTCACAAATTACCACAAGAAAAGGTATATAGCCAGAGCCCTAAGTACCTCATGTGAGCTAACATGACATCTCGATGCCATGCCGCTAACTCCTGTCCATGTGAGCTGTCCATGACCAGCCAGTAATCCATGTAGTTAAGTACGTGGATGTCCAAAGCTAAAGGTCAATGTTGAAGGTCAAAGGTCATTGGGATTAATTGTGTTTCTTATATTCAGGTCATTAAAGCTGTCAGTCAGCTGATTGCAGACACAGGTATTGGTGGATCACGCTTTCAGCAATCTCTGGCCATCATAAACAACTTCGCCAATGGAGATACACCCCTTAAAGTAAGAGTTACCTGACAAGCTGGGTTTTTGTGAACATTAGCAGATTACTTATACAATTAAAAATAATTATTCATGTTTTTAAATTGAGGCTTACAGTTTGTTGTTAATATTCCACTGGACAAGATTCTCAGTTTAACTTGATAAACTGAAGAATGTTACAAAATGAACTCTGGACCATGCAAACCTCTTTTTTGAATATAAACCTAACATTAATACAGACCCAAACTGAAAATATTTAAAAAGACGTGCATGTAAAATAGTTTTAGTATCTACTATTACAATTTGGCACAAGATTTGAGAATTGTTTGTAGTCACATGCTGTAATGAAATAAATCTCTGTATTTGAACACACACAGAACACAACATTTCCAGCAGAGGTAAAGGACCTTACCAAGAGGATACGCACTGTGCTTATGGCCACATCTCAAATGAAAGAACATGAAAAGGACCCGGAAATGTTGGTGGACCTGCAGTACAGCCTTGCCAACTCCTACGCCAGCACTCCCGAGCTCAGACGTACCTGGCTGGAGAGCATGGCCAAGATCCATGTTAGGAATGGAGACTTGTCTGAGGTCAAAATGAGAAATCATTTTAGAATTTTTTTTTTAGACAAAGTCATAACCTGTTAAATTATCTGCTTGCTCTAGAAATCCAGTATTACTGAAAAAGTTCTAGTGTTAATAGTGCTAAATGGATAACAAGGCAAATGTGATTTACTGTAGATAAATGATTCTCAACTGGTGGTTCACAATCTAAAAATGGGTTTCAGGTCTGTTCTTTGTGCAAGTTAAAAGCAATACTTAAAGCAAATTATAAAATCATTAAACTCACAATTTCACTTTGAAAGCCATGTTAACGGGGGAAGGAAACACTTCATATAACTTTTGTTATTGTTATCAAATATTTATTGTTGTTATTGTTATGAGTTTAAGTATAAGAGTTTAAATATACCTAGTGTTTAAATATACCTTCTAGAGAATTAATGGGATTGTCACCAAGTCACTGAAGATGGTAAATTGCAAAAGGATTTTGATATTTCTAATGGGGTTGCCATCACAAGGCATTAATTTAATACCAAAAAATGTATGGCTTCTGTTGCATGAATTGAGTAATTGTGTGCAAATTTGAGCTGTATGTTTGGTCCTAGGGACTGATGATGTGGCTATTTAGAGTTACATTCAGCACCACCAACTGGCAAAAGGAATTATGTCGCTTAAAACAGAATTTAAAGGGGCCTTTACAAATTTGACCAAATAAGACACCAAGATTTTGTTGAATAAAGGAAAACAGGTATTTTGGTATTTCTAATACTTTTTCAGACAAAGGAGTAAACATGCAAGAATGCTTAAAAGAGAGAGGAATATGGTTCTAAATTTTTGAATGGCTCTAATAATGCTGTAAATATTACTAATATTATAAATGGACATCAGGGAAAATAATTAACTCAAAGCATGTCACGAGACATTCAGAAATTCAAGAAATTCAATCACATCTGTTATTGTCATTCATGAGAAATTCATGAGAACAAAATTCCAAAGGGTCTCAGATTTAAATTAGACTGCCATATGTCAACATATTTATTAAAATGGTCATTTAATTTTTTTTTTCTGTTGTCCATTTTAGGCAGCCATGTGCTATATTCACATATCCGCCCTTATAGCAGAGTCCCTAAAACGAAGAGGTGAGTGCCCAACATGGCCATTCATTTTTAGACATTTATTTAACTTAGCATGAATAACAGCATGAATAACATTCCCGTTGATCCTGTCTCAATGTTCAGACTGTCTACAACAGCTCACATGAAAATACTATCTGTTGTCTGTTGCCTGCTTCTTTTTTTAAGCTGTGCTGTTTGAGGTCTTTGCATTAGGCCAGTTTGGCACTAGCTGCTTTTCTGGGTTTGCATGCATGTACTTGCAGAGGTGCATGGCTACCATGCTTTTTGTTAAGTTTGAAGGTATACCTGTGTTAAACCTGATGCCACTCTACAACCACAGGTTACTGGAAGTCTGAGAAGAGTCGGCTCTCGAGTGCGAGCAAAGTGGAAGCCTGTATAATTAACTCTAGCCCCTTACTAACTCCCAAAGATGGAGAAAGTGAGTGACCCCCTGCTTTTTCTGACCTGCTGTATTCTTTACTCTGTCAAAGGCCCCAGTGTGTTACTATCTGAACTAAAATACTGATCAGTGTATCTATATCAGTATATCTTTTCACACTCCAGTTTGTATTTATTAAAGCATCTGTTTTCTTATAGTTCTTAAAGTGTAGGGAACTGTTGGAAGATTAACCAAAACTATGGTTAATGTTTGTAAAGGATACTTTACTTATGTAGTGTGAAAAATATGTACAAAATATATTGTGTTTATAAACAGCGTAAAGTAATACCCCCCAGTGAGCAAACCAAAAATGACTATTAAGGGAAACGGTTTAGTTAATGTGAATAATTGCAATAGTAGTGCAATACTAGCTATATCTATTATTTACATAAATGTTTGTTGGTAGAGCACAGGAGAATTAAATGTTAATAAGGAAATTATTCCTCCCTTGAGCGAGATTAAGTGTTGTGTACCAAACAAAATGGCCTTTACCATATTCATGGTATGACTGTATAGACTGCATACATTTTAAGCTATACTTCTTACTATTAACAAATTAATTTATTAACTGTATTGTAGTTCATCACATTATTGATGAACATGTTGCACTAATGTAACAATCAAAAGAAAGTTACAGTGTAATTATACATTGCAATTATACAAAGTACTAAATGATACTAATTAACATGGATTTAAAGGGTTAGGATTAGAGTTTTCTTTAGGGTTGGTTGCATGTAATCATGCATAATCATATGTTATTGCTATAGTAAGTACATGTATTGTGTAACAAAGACACTGTACAATTGTTACTAATTTGTGTCTAGCAGTGTTACCGTTTTTATTTTTTCTTCAGTCTGTGGTCTTGCAAGTTATAAGTAGAGATAATAATGCTGTGGTTTGTGCTCTTCACAGTTGACTTCATGAAAAGATGTTTCAACACATTTAGTCACTTTTTTACAGAGCCCCCCAGAAGACATAAAAAATAGGTTTACGGTCTTTGTTATGTCCTGCCCTGCTGCTTCTAGGCTACAGTGTGTTGCGGTTGTGCTGCGCTGTGGAGGTGCAATGTTAATGAACTGTCAGGAAGCCCATAACTTGTTACCAAGATGCAAACCAAGGTAACCAAGGTTATCAAGTTATTTTGTTTACCCTTGGTTGTGGTGGTGTCTTTCTACGTAGTGTTTGCTAAAATAAGGGCCTTTATTTTGACAAGGTGCAATGTCATAATTTCTTTAAAAAAAGCAAAGCAGCTGCAAGAAGTATATAAAAATGTAGCTGAAAATAAATGTCTGAATTAATTATACTAATGAACACAAGGCCAGCAACGTCATCTCTCTGAAAGCAAGGTGAAGATGAAGGCCAATAATTTTCCCATGGCAACCGTGAGTAAACAAAATGATGATTGCTCTCTGATAACATTTTTGCTTTGTGGGATTTATTTTTGAAGGACCACCTCAACCTAGGATAAAGCAGCGCAGCAAAAACACACTGTAGCACCAGCAGGTGACAACTGAAGTGCCCTCGAGCAAGGCACCTAACCCTGCGCTGCAGGGATAGCTTTCTGTATGTTCACAACAACAAGCAGTGTTTGTTCACTCCTCACAAAGAATGGGTTAAATGCAAAGGTCACATTACGGTTACGGGAAACCGTAACTGAAAAATACATGTCACTTTCACAAACAGCAACAGTATATCAAACAGTATATCAAAATAACAACTTTTGCAACAACAAAAAAACGTAAGTTACAACTAGCATTTGTTTTTTTCTCCTACCTGTTTTTCATGTTATCTGCGGGGCTCCATACATTTTAGACCTGATTTTTTAAAACTGCATGAAGACAGATTTCCTGTAAAAAATGTTGTAATATTTTATTTATGTGTAAAATTCTAACTACATGGATGATTGTGAATAAGTTCTTGGGTAATTGATGAATTAATAACATGATGTCTTCTGACAATTTTATGTTTCCTGACATTGGTATTGGTATGGTAATCCACAGCATTGTTCAGTATGGGCTGGGCTGCCTTTATGAATATCTCCACTAATGTTAAAGAAGAGGGAGCAATGAAAGAAGATGCTGGTTCTCAGGACACTCCTTACACTGAGGTACATTATCTTCTGTACATAAACACAGTACTGTGCAAATGTCCGAGGCCACCAGACTTTTTTTAAAATCCAACCAGAAAATTTGAATGTGGTGAAAAAACCCAGAAAACCCTAATTTATCATTTTAATCTAGTGACTTTATGCCAAGTCTGGAGATCTTAAACATTAATGCTTCTCTGAGGAAGAGGCTTTGTACAGAGTTTTTCAAGGTATTTGACAGCCTTTCTACATGCACAACAGTTGAAAATACCTGGAAAATCTGCTTTTTATAACACAATTTGAGCTTAAGACACAATTTATGTTATAGTTAGCGTATAGTTAATAGTTGATCAGTAATACATTGTTTTCTCAGCCAGTGATTTTATAGATACCTATATTCCTCTATTTAGGTTAATAAGACTTGGTATTGTGTGGCTAAAATAGCTGCCCAGAGAGGTTGTAAAGACGGCTGCTGAGTGCAGAGACTTCCGTGTCAGGGGTCCATGAAGATGTGCTTAGTGCCAAAGGACGTCAGACTAAATACAGACTTTTGCCTGAAGAAGCCATTCTGTAGTGATTTTTTTTTCAGTGTACATGTTTTCTTCATTTATGGTTTACATCTAAATACAGGAGAGTGAAAAATAAATATGGATGGTCATTAAAATTTAAACAACAAATGTGGTGGTGGCCTAAGACTTTAGTATAGTACTGTATATTCTATATAATAGTAAAAAAAAACTTGAATTTTATGAACATTCTTTTCTGCTGTGCAGGACACACTTGTGGAGCAGTTGGAGATGTGTGTGGATTATCTGTGGAAGTCTGAGAGATATGAACTCATCGCAGATATTAACAAACCTGTCATAGCTGTTTTTGAAAAGAGACGAGATTTTAAGGTTACTTAAACTTTTTGGTGGACAATTCATCAGGGAAAAACATGAGGAAACATCTGTTAGCAACCATGTGTTTGTGTGTTCTGTAGCGTTTATCAGAGCTGTACTATGACATTCACCGTTCGTATCTGAAGGTGACAGAGGTTGTGAACTCTGAGAAACGTCTGTTTGGTCGCTACTATCGTGTGGCATTTTACGGACAGGTGAGTCGCACCACACATGCCCATTTGGGACCATGAATCTTTTATTTTCTAGTCACTTATTATTATAGTTCTTATTTTACTTCTGACCGTTCACCTAAAAATAAAAAATTCTGGCATTATCCTTATTCATTATTATTCATTATACAAACAAAAAAAGGGAAATTCTAATAAGTTTTCCATATTAAAAGKTTATTAAAACTGAAATCAAATAAAATATATACATGTTTTTTTCAAAAACCTTTACAGAATAAACCTAAGAATAAACATACCACACTCATTTCCATCCTTGTTCCTTTCCTAATAACTTGTGGCACACTTTGACAAGTCATGAGAATTTTAACTTAAAAATTACAGTATAGCAGTCACATGTTTTAATGGAGGCCAAGACCTTATGTTTTCAAAGCTTACTATCTCCTCTCTGAAATTGCCTACCCTTTCTATAAACATTTCAGAAATGTGTTTATACACTTACTGTGTTTTCTCTCCTGTGTGTTGTGTATATCAGGCAGTGGTAAGTTTTCTTATTATTGGTTTATTACCAGTTGATCTGCTCTTACCCTTCAGTGGTTTAACCTTCCTAATCTCCCCTCAAGCACTAATGTGTGTAGCATTTATACATATCATACTTGGTTTTATGTATGTACTAGATTTTTTTCTGAACATAATCATTCTTTTCTGAAAAACTTGACATGTAATCCTAAACATTTATATGTGTGAATGTATTTCAAACTATTGTGAGCAAAGTAAGGGTAAATAAAAAACAGGTTAGCATCACATTTTAAAATCTGAACTCATTGTACATTGGTAAACACTGCTGTCAATTCAAAGTGTTGCATTTAAAGTTTACTTTATCACTTGTCCTGTATATACTAAAAGTTCAGGTTCATGTGCGTGTTGTGTTGCCAGGGGTTCTTTGATGAAGAGGAGAGCAAAGAGTTTATCTATAAGGAGCCAAAGCTCACAGGACTGTCCGAGATTTCCCAGAGGCTCCTCAAACTCTATTCAGACAAGTTTGGAGCTGAAAATGTCAAGATGATTCAAGACTCCAACAAGGTGCACTCAACTTTCTTTATAGTTTAGTTCATGAATTCCCTGTTTTAGTAAGTGTAATTGTAGAGGATTATAATGTTTAAAGTTTAAATGCTTACAGGTAAATCCAAAAGACCTAGACACAAGATTCGCCTACATCCAGGTGACCTTTGTAGTGCCTTTTTTTGATGATAAAGAACAGATGGAGAAAAAGACAGACTTTGAGCAGCATCACAACGTTAATCGATTTGTCTTTGAGACACCCTTCACGCTTTCTGGAAAGAAACATGGAGATGTAGAGGAACAATGCAAGAGAAAAACCATCCTGACCAGTAAGATCTAGTTAATCTTTTATTTACCTAGTTAATGGTGAATAAAGATTTATTTATGAGGAATCAGTACCTGGATCTGTATCTGTATTTGGTGGCCAATTTAATAGTCCTGATTCAGAGTGGGAATTATGCAGCAAGCCACTGTACCTACATACATATTAAAACGTTACAAGTAAGCACAGTAATACTGAGGTAAGATCAGCTATTAAGCCATCTAAGCATGATTAGACTGTTTACTATAGTGATGCATGACATAAAAATTGTTTTAATAACTAATAACGGCTGATTTAAAATAGAACTGGACATGCTTTAAGTGAAATCAGGCAACAAAGCAATCTGCAAAATGGCTTGGAAACTTTCAAATGCATGTTTTATAAACCTTTAGAAAATCTGTCTGTTTCTCTTTGGCAGCAAGCTCTAGTTTCCCTTTTCTAAAGAAGCGTATAGAGGTGGTGGAACAGCAAAGTACAGAGATGAACCCTATTGAGGTGGCAATAGACGAGATGAGCCGTAAAGTGTCTGAACTCAAACAGCTGTGCAAAATGGAAGAAGTGGACATGATCCGCCTGCAGCTAAAACTCCAGGGCAGTGTCAGTGTTAAGGTAAAGAAACTCATTCATACATTCATTACTGATACAGTATTATTCAGAGGTTATCAAAAACAATGGGCCTCTTCTTTGGGCCAATGCACACAATGATGCCTAAACAGCATCTTTTCTATTCAATTATTATGCCTACATCCCTATCTTAGTGAGCATTGTGCATTTGATAACAATTGTGCTGTCAAGGTTTGGGATTGACAACCGCATTTACTTACAGGTTTAAGTCTGAGAATTGAGATTTGCCATTATTCTGTTGCACTCACTTAAAAAAAAATCCTAGGTATAAGTGGATGTACACGGCCAAGCAAAGGGCTGTATTCATCTCAGGATATGTTTCTGAATCCCACACATTCACAAACTAATTATATTTATAAATGTGTTACATATGTTGTACAGTTTAAAACAGTACTGTCTTCAGGTAAATACAGCAGAAATTAGCATCAACATTAGCTGCTTTTTCTTTGAGACTGAGATGTATTTAATGCAATTTTGGGTTTTGTAGGTAAATGCAGGGCCTATGGCATATGCCCGGGCCTTCCTAGAGGAGAAAAATGCCAAGAAATATCCAGATAACCAAGTCAAACTACTCAAAGAGATCTTCAGGTACACAAACAAATGTATTTGATTAATATATACCTACATTGATAAACACATTAAACACATTGATACATTAAAAAATATTCTAAGCATTGTAGAGTTCTACAGAAATGTTCTGCCAATTTTTTGTCTCTGGTTGTGCAGGCAGTTTTCAGATGCATGTGGGCAGGCTCTGGATGTGAATGAGCGCTTGATAAAAGAAGATCAACTGGAGTATCAGGAGGAGATGAAAGCGCATTACAGAGACATGCTGAGTGAACTTTCCGCCATTATGAATGAACAGGTCAGCATTGCATTGAACACTGCATTTACAAATAGGTAAAAATGGTTTTACAAAAAGCTCTATAATCTATAACGCATTACAAATTATGGTGTAATTTGATAACATTAGTGATTGTATTAGCCATAAGCATTAGCCATGGACAAACAATGAGCTTGATGATTTTTAAAATCTTTAATTTTCTAATTTCTGTAAATGCTAGTACAGGTCCTT
>JBAJNP010012500.1:0-13331 GCA_036877545.1 Yasuhikotakia modesta | reverse complement strand
AAGTAAAAGAAACGTTCTAGGAACATTTAAAACATCTCGTATTTAGAAGTTGTATTAACGTTATTTCTTGGTTTTAAGAACGTTCTTTCTTTTTGGTGGTGTGCAGCGTGTGCATAATCCGTGTAGCTAAAAGCTCCTGTCTGTGACATTAGTTAAATCCCACACTGCTTATGATGTCATAATGGCAGAGGTTTAAAATCAGTGACACTGGGGCCTGCCCCTGTTCTGTGACATCATCACACACTCCGTTCCTCCCACTTGTCTGTTTCTCCGAGCTTTACTCTCACTTATGTAAGCATTGATCCACAGATGACACAGCTGACCTGCTGTCCGTTAATGTGTTTGTGACCTTCTGCGTTTGAGAGATTGGGGGAGCAAGTGAGATACACTGAACCAGTGTACAATGATTTTTTTGAATGGCTGAATGGTTCTACAAGTGTTACACTAAACATGTTGAAGTCAAGAACCTTTGGGGAGCCAAGAACAGTTCTTCTATGGTGTCGCTGTGAAGAACCTTTATTCTTAGAGGAATCTCATGAGAACCTTCAGAGAATTTGACTCACATTATCCCTAATGTCCTCAGTCAGTTGTTTAAAATAGATGCACTGTGGAAATAAATTAATCGGAGTGGTCATTAGGCTAATTGCTGTGTTGTTGTTTTAAGAAGAATGTCTTTGTAAAAGCCTTTAAAATGACTTTCTCATCCCTCTTTTAAGACTCTTTAATTTGGAGGAATGCCCGAAATGAAAAAGAAGAATATTTCTGTCACCTTGTACTGGTTTGTGCAAATGTGTGTGTAGTTTCAAACCCCTAGACAACATCTGCTGAAAATAGTTTGCAGTGTTTTCTTCACATGCCCTGAATAATAATAATCCAAACAACTGTAAATTTAGCAGAACAGAAGATGTACATACCTATTTGGCTTCTTAAGGACTTCATTATTCACAAGGCTAACTTATACTTAACCTGAACCTGATTAAACGGCTACACAAGAGCAGTTTTCTGTCCTATGTTGACACATTTCCAATTAAAACAGGAAACAGGGCAGTTTTATT
The DNA here is from genome assembly GCA_036877545.1 of Yasuhikotakia modesta. Lineage (NCBI taxonomy): Eukaryota > Metazoa > Chordata > Actinopteri > Cypriniformes > Botiidae > Yasuhikotakia > Yasuhikotakia modesta. The sequence continues at coordinate 12,276 of JBAJNP010012500.1, read as the reverse complement.
AGGAAACCGAAAGGTTCATCCCTAAAAACAACAGCCAGTTGGATTTGATTTTATCACAGCCATTAACCCTACTTTACAGCTTGCTAATTCTGGCCACAGTGTAGGCAGTATTGGGGGCGGGGACGTTCTCATACCGGAGAGCTTTTTATTGGCCAAAAAATTGTGTATGCCTCTGAGTGCAACACAAGTCATCAGTCATTTCGTGATCATACATAAGCACATAAATGACCTTAAACCGAAGTGACATGGTCTGAAAACCTGGATGTTTTTTTGGACTGTTTTGTTCTTGTGTGTAATGTTGAATACACACAAGTCTGTCTGTGCCAGTCTGTCCAATCAGCTTCATTTTCACCAGCATGAAACATTTGTCAAGCGTTCTGATTGGATTAGACAGACACATGTGTTTGATAAGCACATCTGACAGGCAGCTTAAAGTGATTGTGGTATCAGAATACAGTGTGCGGTCGGACTGGGACAGGAAGAGAAAAACAATGACATCATAGTTCTGATGAGCGTTTTGACGGATTCAAAGGTTTATTGTGCTTTGAAGGGCAACGCATTCAGTTTGTTCTAAACCCTTAACCTTAAAGCTGCAGTCTGTGGCGTTTCTGGGTTAAATATGAACAAATTTCAGCTATTGATACATAACAGACCAATGTTCAAACAATTTCCTTACCCTGATTCAAAACAATAATATTAATATTAATATTATAATATTAATATTAATGCAATTTTATGTTTGGATTTAACCATGTTTAAACATGGATTTAAACATGGATTTAAACTGTTTAAATAAAAAAATATGGTTTTGTAGATTATTGTAAACATTATACTTTCTAAAACCAGTTGTAACCCATTGATGGAACTTCAATTGGTAGAATATTTAATATTCAGTATGTAAGCAAACATGAAGATGCAATATTGAATATGCATAATACTTGCATACTGAGCTGTTTTTGTGTTTCTTGCACAGATTGAAGTGTTTGGGTTTTATTTCTAAAGTGCAAAGTGTCATGAAATCAGTGTCATGGCAACAGCAAACCGGCGTTTGCTGCCTGATTAACTGTCCAAGAACCGGAGCCAGAACCTCCATCTCAACACTGTATCGCTGTTCTTTTCATGCTTAACACGGTTGTGTCCATTGACAGTTCTAGTTGTAGTCCATAATCAGTTTTATTTACTTTTAGTAGTTTAAAATGAGTTTATTTATCTATAGAATCAGTTTTGTTACAGATTTGTTACAGATATACTATAATGGCACAGTATATCTACACACACACACACACACACACACACACACACACACACACACACACACACACAGACACACACACACATACACAATTTTTTTCCAGATCCTTTATTGTATTGATGGGTTTGTCTTATGTTAGCACTGTTGCAGACGTCTTAATGGACTCTGTAAACTCTGTTCTGTAAACCCGCCTGTTTTTTTACTCAGACATCATCATTTTAATAGTTTATGTGCTCAGCATTTAATTATTTATGAGGTGTGTTTAAATCTGTTTCTTGGCCTCACTTTAAAGTTGAAAGAATGGTTTGAATTGCTGAAATGTGTGTTTTAGATGCTTGATAAGAGCCGAGTGATAACTGATGACTACTGCACAGCTGCTCGGTGAATAATGCTCATCGCTGCATGTTAACTTTTATTCTCATGACGCAACGCTTGGCATTAATGGAAAACCTTTGGAGTTGTACAAACCCACAGCTGTTATCTGTCACACAGACACACACACACCTAGACCAGACCACACAGAGCAGTGAGTGTTTTCACATCAAGCACATAAACAGAACTGCTGTGAATTAAGGTCTAATGGCTGTGTATTGAGTTTGCCTTGAGGTTACAGTTTTACACTGTCCAGTCCCGCATAGCTAAACCATGTATGCTAGCCAGTCGTTTTCCTGTCAGATAGCAACACTGAAACACAGTTAGAACCGCAAAAACATTCCAGGCGGAAATCTTAAAGCAAACATTGTCTGTTTCTCAGAAATCGTGTCAATTTGAAGATTGCAGCATTTTATAAATACTGTGGAATGAATGAAGGCATTAATTACTGCACTGAACCGGCACAAAACAGAATGACTACAAGGTCAAACGGGAAGTGGATGCAGGAATGAGCTGCAGTCGGTTGAATGAGCGACGTCACGCTGAACGTCCTCAGATAAGACGTGCTTTCTGAGCTGGGCTGGGCTCTGATAAAGCCGAGAGAGAGAGAGTCTCATTGTTGTGGTATTTGGAAAATGCTTTTACTGCCTCGCAGGTATTGCAACATCAGCCTTCAAGGAGGTAAATTTTTACGAATTTATGGTTTTATTTGTTAAACTAAATTTGGAAAGAGTAAGTTTATTATGTGTGTAAAGCCATATTTGCAAGCACAGGAAAATCTGTTTTATAATCCAGCCTGGTGACTGGCTAGACCAGCTTAGGACCAGCAAACTGTCTTAGGCTGGAAGAAAGCTTCTCATATGAATTCACCTTGATGGCCTTCTTTAGTCGTTCTTTAGTAGTTTTATAGCATTTACTCCAGTCCCATAATCCCACTAAAGAACTAGTCACTAGACTAGTACGCTTTTCTGTGCTTGTCAGTCTCTCTCCTTCTAAAACACGACTTCACTTGCAAGATCGTCTGTCTCTTTTTGCTGCATATTTAATAATAGCAACAATTTCCCACAGAGGCAGAGAATCAAACCAGGCCAGTGTAGTCGAAAGAGTCAGTGGCGCTCTCTTGTGGCTGTTGCGTGTTATTACCAGTATCTACAAGTGAGGGCAACAACCTGCAGGGGTCCTCATGAGGACATTGAAAGACGAGAGAGAACAGATTATGCACGGCAACTGGAACAACCCAAAAATGCTGTTAACAACCAGCAGCGTAAAACGGAGCATGCTCAGTACCGCTGCTCTTCCTGAACGCGTGTGAAGGCAGATGGAGCATGTGATGGTTTGCTGTTGAGCGGGAGTCAGTGGGGACCAGAGACACAGGCTGAGCTCTGCTGGCATGGCAGGAGGGATGGATGACAGACAGTGAAGAGGATCCAGGCAACACCAGCCCATACAGGGATGTTACTAACGCTGCTGTTTTATCTGCGAGTGAAAGGTACCGCTGTACATCGCACAGATTGTGAATACATCCCGGGAATTAGAGACTGGGAATGGAAAGGGATTCTGGAAAATAAGACACAATGGTAGACAAGAACAGTAGAATGAATCATTGCTGATTGTTGTTATTTATTTAGAGGATTACAATATTATTTTAATTTATGGATTTAGCTTCTTGTTTTTTAAGGATCGGTTCAGTTCTGTTTGGACAAAAATCCACCTAAAGAGGCAATTCACAGAAAATTACTAAACGATTTTAGTATAAACGGTTGGTTTGTTTAGTGTTTTTGGAAACGGCTCATCTCAGGCTGTTTTTGGAACATGGTGACTGTTTGACTAGCCAGTGACCAGATTGAACCACCTAGAAACCAGATACCTTGTTCCAAAACAGCTTTGAGCCTTACATGGATTTTCCAGGTACTGTAGGTCATTTTTGGGCCTGTTCTCGACATTCTGCTGTGTTTGGCTGTGGTCTGTTTCTTTGCTTTCTCAGATTCTCAGTCAGTTTTTTGGTGACTGTCATCTTTACAGTTTTAAATCCACCAACGATTCGACCTCACTGACGTAACACAATATCGTCAGTGTTATATTATATTAGTTATATTGAAATCTCAGGTCATTCAGTCCGGTTGCAAAATATATTTAACTTATGAAACATTTTGCTTTTCCATTCATCTGGAGCTCAATGTGTTTTTACAGCTGACAGTTTGAGTTTAGTCTGTTTGTGCCCCGGAGCTGTATTGATGTTTAGCTCCAGTGTGATTTGTGTTGTAATGTGTGTCCCCATTTTTGCATCATTCAGAGACTAAGATCAACAATTCCTTTGCATTAAAATGTCTATTTATGGATTTATTGGCTATTTTCAGTGCACAGCTCAATGTTACTTCATTAGGGCTCCGAGCGCTGTGTCCAGTTTTGCTGTTCCAACGCAAAACGATGTTGACAGTTTGTTCGCTTCTGCTTAGCGCAGAACCATTTGCAGGATTGGTTTGTTAGGGGTGGTGTGGTGGTCACAAGTTTGAGGGTGGTTATTGTGAGGTTTCTGGTTTGATTCCTGCATTGTGAAAAATGGTTGCAGGCGCAGTGCTCAGGTCAAGTGGTAGCCATGGTGTTGCTAAGGGAATCTGAGTGTTGCTAGGGTGTTCTACAGTATGTGGTTGCTAGGTTTTTGCTGACCAAAATAGTGAATCTCTCTGGCTGATACATAACTTGAGACAAATTTGTATTTGTATGTTTAGTGTAAATCTAAATGCATGTTTATGTTTATCATTTCAAAGCTCGTAGGACGCATGTACCCTCAGCACTTAGGTCTCGTGGGAGCGCCGCTCTGCCAAACTGCAGAAACTCTCGAGTGAAGCGTTTTTTTGTTCTCTTCACTCTTAATTACTGAAAACTGCCTCGCTCTGTGAACCCCTTACTTATCCGTCTTATGTAACGCTAGACCGATACGACTTCAATGCACACACACTCTCTTATGGCCAAAGGGACTTTTTTTGGTTTCAGAATCATCTCTATAACGTTGACAACACAACGCTGAAGGAAGTCGCTCGGGAACAACGCAACGGCCTCAACCTTTGAAGAGGAAAAACATTTTCAGGTTTTCAGAAACATCCAGAGGTGCCGAAATCTCATTATTAAAGCTGCGATTTAACTTCTGATTAAAAAGAAACAAAATTTACTTATTGATCAAGTGCATAACAGATCAGTGTGCAACACAATCTCTTCATCTTACCTCCAGTTTGAGCTGTTTGGTCCAATTCTCTAAAATGTTTTTGCTTCATTTGACTACAACGTGTAAAAAAAAAAGCGTGTAAAATAACCTGCAATTTTATGTTTCAGAGTTAAAAGAAAGGGAGTGTTTTTTGCTTCAGAACAGAAACGAATGATGATATAAGAAAACGTAATAGTTAAAAAGAGGTTCAGGAGATGTTAAATCAAAGAGCAACTCATGAGGGCCGGAGAGAAAGATCAACGGCCGTTTCATTCCAGCCTGAAGCAATTACTGTCCCTCTGATCAAATCTGGGTTTTACAGTTTCCTGTCAATGCAAAAGACCTTTTAGTGGCTCCTGAGAATTGATATCGCCGTAAGGTGAAACTTTAACCAGGCAGTTATCGTACACCGTCGCTTGATCTCTCTGAGGGCTGAAGGCAGGTGGCCCGGTTATGTCAGACATTAACTGGCTGATCTGACACAACACAACAATGTACCTAAAGCATACAGGATTTTATAAGCTGTCAGGAAACATCAAAAGAGGAAGTTGAAAGCTGATACTGTGGAATAGAAATATTTGTGTCGCTTTAGTGTGTGTGTGTGTGTGTGTGTGTGTCGAGGAGAGAGCTGTCTATGAGTTTAGGTTTAGGGGTCGTGTTAATGTAAGGGCATAGATTATAGTTTGTACAGTATAAAACCATGAAATGTCCTCATTAAACATGAAAACCCAACGTCTGTATTTTTTCTTGAGGCTTTGCAGACATTAGCAGTGACTGATTCTCATCTGTGTCTGTTTCTGAATAGACTGTGATTCAGTTTCCACCAGCCTGAGGCTTAATAACCTGTTAAAGGACTTGATGAGGTCAGATCTCTTTCCTGTGTTGTCATATTTCCTGTTCAAACAGGAAGTTGGGGCGGGACTTATCAGTGTTTATTTTAAATAGCCAGTAAACATTGATTTATGTCACAGCCATGAACCGTGATTTCTAGTCAGAGGAACATGATGTTTATAATTTGGGGGAAAAAGACATCAACATTTCTGTCTTTTCCCCATGCTTTTTATTGTAGAGTTTACAGTATATTCTGTAATTATTTATCAAGGTATTATAAATACAGATGTTAAAAATGCACATTATTGTTTTAAATTCCATCATGTTTTGTGATGGAAGTAATTTAGATGCAATTTGTGCTTATTAGTGATTGTGTGAGTTCTCAGTCTGTTTTCTGATCTCTGTGTGTGACAGAGCTTTTGTCACACTGTCATGTGTTCTTCTGTACTGTATCTGTCAGGCGCTCCGAGTCAAGTGAGCTGCTCTGTATTAGCTTTATATAAATATGTTGTGTGGGTGTTGGTTGTCACAATGTTCTTTAAAGCTTGACTCACTGTGTGTGTGTGTGTGTGTGTGCGTGTGTGTTTGAGTTTGGTCCAGATAAACCCACACACTCTGGGTGAAATGTACAGATACACTCCTCTCCCACACGAGAGCAGATCAGAGGAATTACATCACTGCCAAAGCGGTAGCAGTCAAGAAACAAGTGTCTATGTGGGTTTTACTTACAGATATATATAGGGTGTGTATACATACATTATTGTTTGAAACTAGCTGTGTATAAAAACAATATGGAATGTCCCCTTTTAGAAGGATAAGTGTGTGTGTGTGTGTGTGTGTGTGTGTGTGTGTGTGTGTGTGTGTGTGTGTGTGTGTGTGTGTGTGGTCCTGGTATTTACTATGTCACAGGATACAAATGTGTGTGTGTGTTATAAATGACTGGGGAGTTTTGTGCTGCCCGCAAACTCCCAAAGTAATCAAATTTTGTCTAATCTCAAGGATTATGACACAACTGGTGAATTAACTTCATTTAAATGAAGCACAAAACATCAAAGGCATCTGTTCACAATAATGCGGTGTGATGCCCTGCAGCACTTCATGAAGCTCCTCCCATCCAATTAACACACAGCGTTAATGTCTGCTGCTAAATTTAGCATCTCTGCCCGGCGGCTGGTGGGCCGCCACTAACATCCGCTATTGTGCCTCTTAAGGGCCATTTTCTACTCTTATAAATCTTTTTGTTTTGCATCATAAAGAGCCATTTATAAAGAGTTTTAAACAGTTTTGTCAAAAAAATTACAAATTGCAGTCTTAAATTTTGGGGTCTGAATGCAGTGAACACTGCAGTTACAGACCCCTGCTGCCCTCCAGCAGTGAGCTTCAGTCTTGGCCCTTAATTCACACCCACTGCCTGCTTTGATCCCACACACCCTCAGAACAGCACAGGAAAACCCCCTTTATCCTTTATCATCTTCCTGCCAGCCCAGCCGACAATGTGTGGAAGTGAGTCAAGCCCATTTAACAGGGCCTGGTTGCACTCGCTCTCTAGACAAAGACCCTCAGACAGTCACCGGAGAGGTTTGGTCCTGCCGGGAGTTTTGCGGTGTCGGTGTGCCACGTTATGGCAGCCTTCACTGCGTCCTTCAGAGACGCGCAGGCTGCAGCCGCAACCCTTGTGCCGCTGTGTTCCCTCGCTGTGTTTCCCCTGACCGGGGGAGGAGGTGGCGGCCGCATGTGGACCGACGCAACGCTGGTGTGCTGTCAGACTGTGGCAGGAGGTATGAACTGCCAGTGTCTTAAAGGGAACTGTGGTAATGCAGTGATATAACGTCTTTATCTCGCTGTTTTCTTTTGCGTGTAGTTTGTGATAATGCAGTAAATCACTGTAAGTTTGTTGTGGTTTTTGTTCTTAAAAGCTAACAGTTATAAGGGGCAGTAGAGATGTGTTCCCCCCTCCAGTTGTTGATAATGGTTTAGTCCAACGTGAAGTAGAAGTGTTAATGTTTAACTACTATACAGTCGTGTTCGTATGGCCCTGCCGTTGTGTCCATGTGTGTTTATGTTTGCGATCGTACGCCAATTGCAACGTACATGATTCAGTGTTTTATTAAAAATGTAATCTTACTGCAGAAGTATGATTCAAGTCTTGTTTTGTTTGGACAGATGAAAGTTACACATGGATTTAAAGAAGATGAAACATTCAGCCAGATTTTGATGAATTATTTAGCTGCAAATTAAACATAATCTCGTCTTCTTTGCATGATGTTTATAAAATAACACCAGTTGGGTTTTTGATGCAGTTGAATTTCTGTTACTGTGATTCTCCGCTTTCACAGCCGGTAGATGTTTCAGTAAAATCCAGTGCAGACTTTCCGGCTCCTGAGCTATTGTTCAATTTAAGGTCAACGATTTGGACCTCTACCAACATGTCTTCAGTCTCACTGGAGCTACATCAGTTCTTTTAAATGTAGCTTAACATTAATGGAACATTTGTCTCATGTTTCATCATGTAAAACGTTCACAAGTGTGTTGGGAAGCTTTCTGATGCGTTACTGTCATTAGCTCAAGGGTGCATCAGGTAAATTTTGGGTTAATGTTTACTGTCTGGTTTGAAAGCCAGTGAAACTACAGGTTTGAAAGAGTGGAGCCAGTAAGTTAACTGCAGCTGGGCCAAATAAACATCTATTTCCAATTAAACGGCAAAAATTACAAGATATTTGCAAGCAATATATTGCAAATATTTCATTATTGCAGAAGTTTTCCCACTGTCAGATTTATATATTTCTTACAGTATGTTCAGAAGTCACAACCTGTGTGTTCGTGCATGTGTGTGCGTGTCTGTGTGTTTGTTTGCATTTGCGTGTGTGCGTCTGCGCATGTGTATCTGTCTGTGTGTGTGTGTGTGTCTGTCTGCGTGTGTGTGTCTGTCTGCGTGTGTGTGTCTGTCTGCGTGTGTGTGTCTGTCTGCGCGTGTGTGCCTCTGCGTGTGTGTGTCTGCGTGTGTGTCTGTGTGTGTGCGTGTGTTGGAGCAAAGGGTGATCTGACATAACCTCTTTTTTGAGTACAGTAAATTTAGGGTTGATGTATATGTAGTGATGATGGTGATAACTTCAGAGTCATCTCAGTAGTGTTGCGTGATCAAACCTAAAAAACTTGTTCAGAGGACACTGTTCCGGTTCTGCAGGGACCCTCAGGTGGCTTGTTGCCCTCCATCCACTGGAGCGAGGGCAGATTTATAACGACGGGTGAAAGTCCGTGAGCGTTCACTGGATGAGCACTTGAAGTCGTCCATTAAGTGCACTTGTCACAGAGAACAGGAGGACAATTAAGAACCGCATGGATGAAGAATGAGAGGATTTTATGTTCAAGTACAAAAGATCACCTTCATCGTCCTTATTACATCATCATATGATCTGTACAGTCAGCTGAGGATAATGATGAAGGTAACCACGGCAACAGATGCAGGAATCATATTTACACGTGAATCACATGGAATATTCAAGGAGACAATGTAGGGCAGGACATGTTTTATCCCCCTGAGATTTGATTGGACCGTGAAAAGTAGGATATGATGTCATTGGTTAATTCCTTTCAAGTAGGTGGTTAGTATGAGCGCAGTATAAACTGAGTTACAGAATCACGGGCAAATGAAATGTTCATGTGACACGACATCCCACCGGTTAAGTTGGTATTGAACATAAAGGTCTCTCTCTCCCTCTCTCTCTTGCTCTGTGTAGTCAAATGTTGGGAAGAAATGACTAAAACAAAGTGCAGGGTAACTATGGCAACATCACGGTGTGGTTTCTCAGGTCTCTCTGTAGGGGTGAAGTTAATAAGATTAGCGATAGCTCTCGGTGACGACAGTGATGACCAGAAATTCATCTCCTGTATTTCTCACACACAGGCACAAATGTTGTTCTGTGTTGTCACAGTAACATCATGTTGTAAAACAGGACCGACAAAAACAACAGCTCTCCAGAAAGTGTGAAAATCAGTGTTTTATTGCTGTGAAATGAAAACGCTGTTTAGACAGATTTAGAATTTAACCCCAGTGGGCAAATCTTTGAATCAGTGGAGGAGAAAAAGCTATTTATTTTCTCATTGTGTCATAAAACTTCCTGCCCAGAACCAGGTCTGTTAAACCTAAAGTCTATAAATAGTTTGTTTTTTCTCTTTTGTGTAGCTTGGCTTGTTTATTTCCTGAACCCACAGTTTGAGAGATAAAAATAGCTTTTGACAAATTGAGCACTGAAAAAATTTAGTGATTACACTGAGAAATAGTTTATGCCTATTTAACATATTGAAACATATGGAGTGTGTTGTGTGGGTATAAACCGATGACATTGAAGTTAACAACAAGCTCTGCTAATGCAAATGTTTGTTTAGTCTAATGTAAACAGTTTAGTTGCTGGTTTGTATGTAGATGTAGATGATCTTGCACTCTGTGTTGCTGTCAGTGGTGTGTGTGTTAAAAACATCTGGCAAGCTGGTCTGTGTTTTTGTTTAGATGTTGCTGGATGGATGTTCAGTGTTATTAATGCATGTGGTGTGTGTGTGTGTGTGTGTTGTTTGTGCATGAGTGGAGCTGTCTTCCACCAGAACTGCAGGCATCTGGCATGCATGGCATGAGTGTGTGTGTGTGTGTGTGTGTGTGTGTGTGTTGCCATGGCAACAATGGAAAAATTGAATCTGTGCCTGCCTCACCCTCTGCCAGGCAGTTTTCTGCTTATTTGTTTCAGTTCAACCAAACCTTCCAGCAGGAAAGATGTTTAAATACAGTGCTCTCATTTAGACACTTAAATGAATCATTGTGACTCAAAATCACCTACATGTCACGAAATACAAGTTTTACAGTGTCAGTCAGTTGAGTTTACAGTTGCTGTGGTTTATGGAGCTCAGCTAGGAGCGTGACGGTTTTCCACCGCAATCACGGAGGATTCTGGGATTGACAAAAGTCCATTTACAGTATTAGTAAAGGTTTCCTGCACCAAAAACACAACAATTAAACACATGCATTTTCCTTTTTTTAAATTAAGGCTTTTTCCAAATTCCAGTTTTTCAAGGTTCAATGAACACATTAATAAAAAGTAAGAAATTAGTGTTTTTAAATTCTAAAAGTTTTGAGATGGTTTAGAGCTCCGCTTTTATTCTCCGTTTTAGTTGCTCATCTGAGACTGTTATGACTGTTATGATTCTCTCACATTGATCAGTGTTTCTTATAGGGACAGTGTTTCTGTTCTGTTAATAAATAATACATACTGATGTTCTGATGTAAGCTGGGCTGTTTGAGTGTCTGTATGTGAGTGTTGAATGTTTACTGCATGCAATAGGTGCCTCATGCTACATTTATCATCGTGACTAGTTTTAATTTTCTCTGTTGTGAATTTTGCTTGGAGATCTTTCTCTCTCTCTCTGTCACACACACACACACACACACACACACACACACACACACACACACACACACACACACACACACACACACACATATCTCTCAGGCCTTTGAATCGGCTACAAGCTCATTAGTGGCCGACACTTGAAAGTTTTGACATTATTTTAATATTTATCGGTTTTACGTAACTGAGCTGCAGTTAAGATCAGAAACATGAAACAGCTCAAATCTCTCTCTCTCTTACAGAGAAATGAAGTGTAGCGCTCTCAGCTGAAACATTATATAAGAGCGTCATCACAGACACAGAGGTTTAATGGCCCTCTGGTCAGGACTCTGTGGTTTGTCTGTTTGGATTTCATCATGGTACAATATGACTGAGACTTTAGGTATCAGAATTACACAGTATCGCTGCATCTGTTTATACAACAGATTATGTAAAAACACTATAATAATTAGCCTGAGGAAACACACAGCAGATAAAATACACTGTATGTCACTGGATACAAGCGCCTGCCAACATCCATCAGCTCGGTTGTTTAGGTACATGTAAGGTCAAAGTTCTGGTTGCCATGGTGACAGGCCCAATGAGAGACAGCAGTACCTCTAATAATCAAATGGTTCTGGTTCAGTGGATCTAGGTTCTTATAGGAGCTTGACGCTTGACGTGACCGAAGTGATGCTGTTGGGAATATCTAGGAATGGAGTGAGAGAGAAAGAGAGAGAGGAGGGTGGGTCGGATGGAGAGAATGTGGCAGAAGGATTATAGATGGATTGCTCCTGTAGTTTTTGAGTGGGCATGTTTTCCTCCGTCCGCTGTTTAATTTAACACACATACACCTCTGTTTATCTCCTTCCTCTCTGTCCTCCTCGAATCCTCTTCCCTCGTTCTGCGGAGTGATTTATTAATCCTTGAGTCTCTATGTTGCTCCTATACAACAGTTTCCTCTCTCTCCTAGAATCGATCTATCGCCGTGGTGCCAGACGATGGAGGAAACTCTACCGGGTGAACGGGCATCTCTTCCAGGCCAAACGCTTTAACAGGGTGAGTTTAAGTTCTCTAGTCCTCTGAAACTCAGTTGATGATGTCTAAGTAAACTATTCATGCCTTTAGCCCCTTTGTTTAGTTTGTGCATTTATTCCTTTTTGTGTTTAATCTTATTAATATAAAAACAGCCGTTTTGGCATCAGTTTCATAAACAGGAAGTGATTGTTTACTTGTGATGTCTT
>JBAJNP010012499.1:0-13331 GCA_036877545.1 Yasuhikotakia modesta | reverse complement strand
TGAGAGCAGAACTTGTAACACAGTTCGGAGGAGAAACAGGCTACAGTTAAGAATAAATGAGTTGAAAATGTGTTTTTTATATTGTGACCCAAGCTGGCAAAATGAGTCAGAATGACCATGGGCTAATTTTAAGATACATTCAAAATAAGTGAAAAATGTCCATTTTGGACTAATTTGAGGGTTTCACAGAAAGGAACTTATTAAGCACTTATCTATTGATCCCAGCACTTCAAATATCAGGTAAACGTCTAAAATGATCTTTATTCTAATGTTTTCTGGGAGATGTACCTTCCTAAATTATTCCTTTGTTTAATAATCCATGAACAATTGTTGTTTTTCTTGTTGATGACAGGCGCTTCAGACGGGTGAGGCTCATTTGTTTATTTTTGAGAGAGATTGTGAAAATGACATTTTTCATTTTTGAAAATTTGCTCATTGTGGCCCATTTTGCCAGCACAGTCAATTCTCCTTAAAAAAAAAAACAACTAATGCATTAAATGTGTTTGGACAAAGGTTTTAAATAGTTTTTTTATTATTTAACTTCTTCTTGTATATTGTTCTAGTATGTCAGGTCTTTGAATAATAATCGTAATACTTTGTTTGTCTTTATTGTAACACGTTTGGTGGGATTCAGGCTGCTTGTTTTGAATGTTTTTCAGTTTTTTATTCTGCCAATTCATGATTAGCACTTTTCTGTCAGTGTGATGTCATGTCTGTCAGTAGTGTTGAATGTCGACAGGATTTTCAAACTGCTGGGGGTAAGATGTGCCAGAGCCAGCTTGATGATTCAAGGTGTTTGTGTGTCGTTTAATGAGAAGGCATATGCCTCATTAAAACCTGTCAGAAACGGGAGTTCACGGCACTGTGAGGTAACCGGATAAGACATCCTGCTTGTTTTTCCGATTAAATTCTGTTTTCTTCAGTTAATTTAGAGCTGTAGTTTGAGGCTGTAGTAATTTTGCACTTATAATGTCAGGAAAAGTATCGTCATTTGATTGTAATTTAGCATTACAGTTTTTGACTTTTTTTTTAAGAGTAGAAAATCGAAATTACTTCAAGACCATAACAGTTTTAGAGTTTAAATGCCAGTTTCTACAATAAGAAATGTGTAAAAAATATTGATTCTACTTCAGAGGATATAAGTACATCTATACTTCATCTCTTGTATTGTTAATGTAAATGTGTTTTTAATTAATAAAGTAGCTAGGTTTTTATTATCAGTATTTATATTTAAATATGAATTCTATGTCTGAAAAACTAACATTTCTAATGAAATGTGATTATAATTAACCGATATTAAATGGAATCAAATTGAAACCATATACATAACCAAACGGATAGCGTTGTTTAGCTGTACTTAGAAAATCTAGAATTTTCATTATTTAATGCTTGTCTTATTTTAATGTCTTGAGGCTCCTTTGGAAGTGAAAGCTAAACTGTGTTGCTTTATGACTTAAATCAGAGTGTTTTTCCTATTTGCAAGACTGGTAACTCTGGGCATCTGCTGTGTGTGTGCATTACGTTGTGTGTCTGAGACACTGACCCACACACACACACACACACACACACATCCTGCCGCATCCTGCCGCATCCTGAGGCGATACTTTGGCGTTTAACAGCCAGCTAGACTGATGAAAATGTGGCTCACTGTTGCACCTCCAGGTGCTGAAATTTAGAGCCGTACAGCAGCTTGTGAGATCAGGATGAATCCAATTAACATCTTCATTTATGTCCTTGTGAGTCTCGCCAAGATATAAAAACTTAAAACGACTAGCTTTGTACCATCAATCAAACTTATAAAACCTTAAAAATAACATCCAGTGATTTTTTTATTTTATATCATCCCATATTATCTCACACAAAGAATAACATTAGCATCGGTTAGCATCTTTTTAACGGTTTGCTTTTATACACTCTTAAAAATAAAGGTTCCTAAAAGGTTCTTTTTCTGGCTCTTTAACATCTACAAAACCTTTCTGTTGTGTTTAAGGTTCTTTGTAGTGAATAAAGGTTCTTTAGACTACAAAAGGTATCATCATTTAACCGAAAGGTTTTTTGGGGAACCAAAGATAAATCATTGGTTCCATTGGTGTTTCATTGGTTTTAAAAACCCTTTTAAGAACCTTTATTTTTAACAATGCAGTTAAACCTACACATGCATAAAGCCTTAACTTGATCATTACATATTGGGATATTGGAAGCTCTCTCATGTCTTGATGATAAACTCCCATTGGCTGTAATTTTGGCTCTCTCAAGGATTTTGGCAGGCAACAAGGTGGCTCGCAATTAAGTGTGTCTGGCCCAAACCGAAGGCACTAAACAGCTGGCATGAGCTCAATTGTGACATCATGCAGTTCTTTCCTCTTCCCTTTTGTTTAACATCTTTATCTGTTGCCTCAATAATTTGTGTCCAATTTGGCCGCACCATTGGCTTTCTTTACTCAATGTTTAAATGGCAGCTGATGCAATCAGTTAACCAATCTCTCTTTGGATTGAATAACCTCAAAGGCTTTTAATTTGAGGGAGAGGAAGTTGACAGCTGCTGATGTTTTAAGCAGCTGGAAGATGTGCGGTATGGGGACAGTAAACTGCGGCCGCACCTCATTGGTTAGTGAGCTCACTGTTTCTGACTCTATGGTCTACACAAAATGTTTGGTTGATGATGTAAGGTTAATTTATTTTCGGTCTTGGACACTGTCTTTGGATCGTTCACGACCGCCTGGTGCATATTGCACGCAAAAATGGCAAGAGCAAAAATGCACAAATCTGATTGGACTGTGTCAGTGTGGTTTCAGGAAGTTGTGTGCATGTGACTTTTGGTATTGTATCAATTCATTTGGCATTTTGTGTATGTTGCAAACAGTGGCAGAAACGTTATTTCTTCTAAGAATTTTAGGGTTCTCGTCTTTCCTTGACATCATTGTTCCTTAAAATAGATATAAATAACGCATGATAAATCCCTTTAAATAAAAATGTCTCCAATTTTTAAATACAGTTTTTGTTAAACAGATTGCGTCTGTCTGAAATGTGTGTTAAAAGTTCAGGAAAGAAGGAAAGCAACATTTGAAAAAACATGTTAGCATACATCTGTGGATGCAAGCTGTGGGCCTGACACTTGAACCTTAGCAGGTGCTGGTGTAAAATCTTGTGAGTTTACAATCCCTCTCCCATCACAGCAAGAGTTCTTCTCTTCTGTCCTCAGATTCAGGTGTATAGCCTGGAGACCAGCCAGTCCGAGGTAACCGTGGGGAACTCGGCGGGAGACTTCACCTGTGTCAACCTGAGAGACAGCCCCCCTCACCTGCTGGTGTGTGGGAACAAAGACAGGCGGTACGACACACTTGCAAACATGTGTACCTCATCGATCTCCGTTACACACACACATACATTTCTGTCGTCCGTCTGGCAAACTAAAACCTCTTGCGACTGTAAGTTTTTTGAACAAGGAAGGTTTGATGAGTTCTGACAGAACAGTAGCGCTCTCATTTACACTGCAGCTGGTGTATAATCTGTTTCCCGTTTTTTGGGTGTGGGGGGCAACTAGTTTTGTTTAAAGAGTTTGTTTGTAATTCCCATCGGTGAGTCTTGACAGATTCTCATTAATGTAATACAGTAATAAAAATTACTCTGTCTAGACATAGAGGTTTTTAAAAGTTAAAATAGATGCATGTATATTTATTTTGTTGTATTACATTAATGAGAACTGTTGCAGCTTAATTGATGAAACAAAATGTTTATGGACGTTTCTTGATTATGTTGTAAATGTTTTTTACATTTTCAGGATTTTAAGGGTTCACATTGAAAGAAGGTTTGGGTTTAGTTCTCAACACAGACTTGATTCAAACTTGTGTCTCCCATTTGCACACCATGGCACACGTCTAACCATGACGCCCTAACCGCTAGACCACGTCTCCTACCACTTAACAGCAGGTTTGGACAGACATTAATAGAAGCTAATGAACAAAGCATATCCAAAAACCAAGATTAAAGCACGAAAAAATAAAACACAACTAATTATTTCCAAAGTAGAAGAACTTTTATATCTCACAGCTGTGGTCCTTTCAAACGCGACGGGCGACGGTCTTGCTCTCAACTATTTTTGGCTCACCTTGAAAATCATTTCACAGAAAGCTTCTGAAAGCTGAGGCACTTACAGAAGTGCCGCTGTAATGATGAAAAGCTCTCGTTTTGAAAGGATACTGTTATTGTCGGTGGGGCATTACCAAGGGCTATTGATTTAGCGGACAAAGGGATGCTGCGGGCTAGAATAGATGCGCTACATCTGCCTGAAGGACTCAATGCGGACCAACGAGCTGCATCCACATGCGATGCCTGCGTCTCAATTAGTCTTCGCCAAATAAAGAGACATTTCATTGACACTTGTGACAGCAGGAGCGCTATTTTGGCAGGTGGACAGTTGCTTGGCAGGTCTTTGTAAATAAATTTCAACTGCATCTTCGCTCAAATACTCTACAGAGTGCCAGGAATAAGGACGTGATGTTTCTGTGGCCAGCTGCGACCTCTTTTAAACCATCCCAGCTTTCCTGTCCTGTTTTTTATCTAGCTACAATTTTGACAAAGCGAACACTCTCACCTTTTGTCAATCTTTGATGAATGAATAGGGTGAAATGGTCCCTCGAGAGCCATTTTGGCTGTAGTGATTTGACCCCACCTGATCCATTGGTGGGCAGGGCACCAAACAGCCCAGAGGAAATGGGCACTTGGGTTCTGCCCTTTATTAGCATGGCCAAAGGCCAGGACCTAATGCCTCAGTTTGCCTCTCTCTGGGAGAGAGAGAGAGAGATAAGGTTTGGCTGTGTGTGTTTGTGTATTTTTGTGCCTGATTGGATTTGGCTGTAAGGAAGAGAGAAATTTGCCTGGCTGGACATCTGAACAGGAAGTTTACACAGGAGCTATAAGTGACTTGCGTGTCCAGTTCTGTTCTGAGAGAGAGAACAGATTGATAATAGCTTGTACTTTGTTCTGTGTTCATAGAAACAGAAACATTTATGGATAAACGTCACCAATAGCATTCAGGAAGATGCTTTGTGACTGTAACTTCTCATGAGTCAAGAACTTCTCAAGTAGAGAACTAGATTGAAGACATGTAAGGGAAAGTAGTTGTTTGCAATCACAAAAGTTTGTTGTTTTTTTTGGCTGCCAAGAACATATTTAAAAACCGGAGAACTCAGGAGGCATTTAGAAACTAAATGTGACTTCTATATTTAGTCTATGTTAGGTTAATGTTGCATGTTGTTCGGTGAATGCATATATATTTTACTAAACGTTTAGCTTAAAGGCTTTTTCTGTATGATGAAGAGTTCAGGTCCACTCCCACATTCACTCTCAGTGCGTTTAACATGAGCTTCTCTCCTGTTATATTTTCAATCACAGTTTTGGCATTTCAGCTTCCCGGTAACAATATTCCTGATTAATTGAAAGGAGGCTGTCAACTGACAGCCCAGTGATCTTGTTTTAGCATTAGATTTATGACCACAGCAACCACCCAGTAAATATATTACACCCTTTTACAGGAATAAATGCTTGGGTAAAATTAAAAAGGGGCAACAGATAAGGACATCCACGTAATTACTCACAACGTTAAATTCTGCTTGCCTGGGCATTAACTATTCATTGTGACTAATATCTTTTGTGCTCTAAGTGATTTTTTTTGTCCAGGCAAAATTAAATTTTGTAGATTATCTTTTGGAAGGCGCTAGCATGGAGTCATCTTTTGGCTGCCTTTGGTACCATTAAACAGAACAGATGGATTTGAGCTCCTTTGGGCCTGTAAAAGTAATTTCTTTGTACTGGCCACTAATGTCAGCCCGGTGTGGTGTTCTGTTAGGGGAATAAAGCTGTTGCTTTGTCATTTTTGGAACATATTAGTCTTGCAAAGCCAAACTTTTGACCACTGGCGTAAAGTCTGGTGCACTTTGCAGCTTGTTTTCAGCCAAGAACTGCCCACTAAGAGAAGAAGAGATTGACTGAGTAACGTGACAAATGTGGAGGTTTTCCTGTTATAGTTACTACCATTAAAATAAACCAGTGTGGATAAAATGTAGAAAAGTAAAGACAGGTTGTGTGCTTGAACAGAGTGATTAGAATTTCTGTCCAGCCAACAGTAAATATACAGTAACATATATAGTACAGTAACAAAACACTGATGACACGTGGCACATAAATCACAGTAGACATATGTGTAGTGGCTATAACATTGATTTACTCCTCTGTTATAGAGTAAGAGTGTTTGACCTGCGTACCGGCTCCTCAGTGGTCTCCTTATACGCCCATCACATGGGCGTGACCACCGTCCAGGCAGATGATTGGAAGATTGTCAGTGGTGGTGGCGAGGGATTGGTCAGTGTGTGGGAGATGAGGATAGGGGCCAAACTCTGGGAAATGCACAACAGGTGAATATTTGGCGTATCATTTAGGGACTGAGGTTACATCTTAAAATGCATAAATAACATGAATTGTCTGTCTGTGTACAGGCACCCGGTTCGGCATGTACAGTTTAACACAAGCACTCTAGTGACAGCCAACATCCCTGATGAGAAGCAGCCTCGTGGGGCCTGTATCACAGATGATGACCTCACCGCTCACCGCAGGTGACTACAGGTGCTTGCTGTGTCATCTTTGCTGTTGTGCTTCCAGTCATTTATGTTGTGCTTGTATTATTTCTTTAGATACAGGGGTCTGATCTGTCATTACGATTTCTCCACGGACTCATCCACGCAGGACCATGTTCTGCCCATCTGCAGGTCCAACTACATTGAGTCTGCTGGTTACAACTATAACATTGGCTTGGCGATGCCTTATGACATATTAAATGGCCCTTAGATTTGTGTCTGCAGTTACGGTTACTTTGGACGAAGCTGAACAGATTCAAATGTATATTTTGCTCGTTTGTGAGATAAGATACTGAAAACTAATCATAATTTGTTTAAAAGAGAAGACAGATTGTTTTAAATTCCTCTGAATTTTGATGATGCTCTTTGTTATATATGGCTAGTTGTTTCTTTCCTCGTTCCTAGTTTTGTTACTTTAGTTTTTGTTTTTTTATTACATAATTGTTTAAATTTGTTTATTTGTTTTAGTACAGGGTGATATTAAATAAGACTATGAGTAGATGAATGTGTAGTTTGTTTATAATCACACATCCGTTACTTTCTAAATGCGATACACTTTTATGATTAAAAAACTTTCTTTACTATATTTGTGTTGTATTTCTACAATTGCGAATGTCCTTAAAAGAGGTTTTGCTCACTGTTTGGTACAAATTCATATATGTATGTGATTCATGTATATATGTGCATATACACATCTATTCTCTCTCTCTCTCTCTCTCTCTCTCTCTCTATATATATATATATATGTATGTATGTACTGTGTTTGCAATAGATGCGTATATACACATACAATAAAACTGTATTATTTGTTTGTCAGATAGATTGCAGTGTATTGAAATAAGAGGCTTGGTCAGGATAATGTGAACTGATTAAGGGCCACAGCTTCTCATAGGAGTAAGTGATAAGATAATGGCTGGCTGATTCAGTGCAGAAATACTTCACACCCGAAACAAGAGGCTGTTCATTTTGTAATTTATCAAAATGTGTTATTAGTTGTGTCAGCGGAGTAGATCGCAACAATGTCATATATTAAAAACTGAGTTTATAAGGAGAACTATGTCTACTTTGTACAAATATCATTTACATCACGCTAACATATTTAATACTTAGGTTTAAAACACTCTGGGACTGAATTTAGATGTTTAGGTCTTAAATTCAGACCTTCTAAAGAGGGAATTACTTTGACTTTCCACATTTAAATGTCACCGTGTCCAAGTTCCAAAAGTTAATGTTCATCTTGGTCTCAATCTCGACGCCTTTTAAAATCTGAAGAGAGACATTCAAATGTGAGGTACGAACAGCATGCCTGTCATTTTAATATTTCCTTAAGAAGCTAATGGCCACATACCTGCAGAAAATGCTCAAAGGTTATTCCCTCATAAAACTCATCTGGTCTCTAAAACAACAATGTATCATCACATCAGAACTACATTGTGATTGGTTAGTTGTCAGTGGCAATCACATCAAATCACAGGTCAGAAATCATAGAACGTAAAACTGTACCATGTGACCCATCGTGACACTGGCAACTTCCAGCATGGCGGCATCTGAAATGGCTTTTGCAGTTTCTGTCTCTATGGTTTCATTACTAGACAGCAGCTCTTCTACCACCTATAATCAGAATCACAAACGGAAGGTGACTGTGATGTGACTGTGATGTTTCATGTGACTGTTTGTATTTGTGTAAAGTAAGGAAAAAGATGAATCTTACACGCTTGTATTCATCTAATGTGATGAAGCCATCATTGTCAGTATCATGCATGTTGAACAGAACTGCAGGGAGGACAATTAAACACCAACATGTTAATGCTGAAATGAGTTATTTAATGTTGAAATAATTTGTATTATAATAAGTACAATGTGTGTATCCTGCCTGCAGCATTGGCTCAACCAATGGGGCAAGGCAGGGGCGGAGCCCATTTGAAAACTATAATTAACTTCACGTCATTTTGTTTGGAGATGATGGTCCATTCAGATATTAGGAGTATGTGAGACATGCATTTTGGAATGTCACAGGAATTTCTGAACTTCCACTGAAAACTTGTGATGCAAGAGGATAACAGGTAGAAAGCAAAGTATCTTTAAAAAATATAGAGAAATGTGATGTTTTAAGTCTCTGTATGTAGGTGACAATGATGAGAATAAATATAGACTTGTTTTCATTTTGTGGGAATCGAGTAAGGAGCTCTGATACATAATTTTACCTGCGTTTTCTGATGTGCATTACAAATTACATGAATAAATACATAAAAATGAGATTAATTGCGACTGCCAACCCTATATGCAGTTGCTCCCCCGCACATACGTTTCTATGGTGTTGGTATGGACTTTTTGTCATGACAACAGCTCCTGATCAAGTCGAAGTATGTTGGCATTGATTAGGTTCAGCAGAACATGTTGAGGCAAACAAAGCAAACGCTGACAGCATTTTGTTGGACTAGTCTCATAAAACACA
Organism: Yasuhikotakia modesta; assembly: GCA_036877545.1. Classification (NCBI taxonomy): domain Eukaryota; kingdom Metazoa; phylum Chordata; class Actinopteri; order Cypriniformes; family Botiidae; genus Yasuhikotakia; species Yasuhikotakia modesta. The sequence continues at coordinate 4,244 of JBAJNP010012499.1, read as the reverse complement.
ACCCAACAAACCAGTTTGTCGCAACACTTTGATTGAACAGCCGTTACGTTTAACGTGACTATTCAGAGTTTGGCATTACTGAAATCACAACACCCAGCTGCCCAAAAACTGCTACAGACACAACATCAGTTTGTTCAGAAATACTGACATGTTATTCTTACAACGTAATTTCTTGTTCCTGATGTTTTGTATTTCTTCCTCGCTGGTGTGTTGTTTGGGGGGGGTGAAAAACACCAAAATGGTTAGAAATTCTTCAAATCCGATCTCCTGCAGATAGCCCGCTTCATTTTGACCCAAGTTCCTGGAGAGTAATAACTTGTGCTTTATTGTCGAGTCAAGTGAACATACATGTGCATTCACATGTATGTCCTCACTCACTAACTTTGTCTTTTTTGATACCCACCTTTTATCAAAGAAGGCCTCAATGATCTGCCTCCGGATTGGGTTTAGAGTCAAATTACCAAGATTCTCAAGATGTTCTCGTCTGAAATGGGGACAAATGCTAAAACAAGTTTAGTTTAACTATTCCGTTACTAATAGGTGCCATTAAATCAACCCACATGGACAGTACCTTAAAACTCCTTCCTCTTGTGTGAGGTACACAAATCTGTTATGGAGTTTTTCAATCTGGTCTATGGAAACTAATGGGGGAAAACAAATGTAAAATTATTTGAAATGTACATTAAATTTATGCATTTGGCAGATGCTTTTATTGCAAGTGACTTACAGTGCATTCAAATACTTGCGTTCACTGGGAATCAAACCCACAGGCTTTGTGTTGTGAATACGATGCTCTACAAATTAGGCTACAGGAAGATTATAAAAAATACACTTAAGAGAATTATGATGACATTAAATTCTGGTTGCTGAATAAGAGAGGATGTGTGGGTGGGATGCCAGACAAATTAATAAAGAGTAAAAGTGTAAAACAGTAATTATATGGGATGCTTGTTTCAGTTAAAATGAATTCTAATGCAAAATTGCCCTATTTGTTACAGCTGGGGGTGTAGTTGTAGTTTAGATATACTTTGCTTCATCATAACATTGTTTGCGATTAACCTATGATCTTACATAGTACTTTTTTATAATTGCTATATACATGACAGGCTGACAGGCTAAAGTTTGTAGTGTAACAAAGCAATGATATCATTTAACGTGAGATAGTTGTAGCTTGTTGTCTTTATTCTTGGTATAAGTTGGTTATTTACGATAAAGTCATGCTATGGTGTAGATTTAATGATAAAACACTTCCATTCTGTGTGTTAGAAATCATTGGTAGGATAATTTTTCTGACAACAAAGACTGTGGTTCTGTCCTACAGCTATTTTGACATAAAACGGTTTAACACAAGGTCTAGGAGAGCTGTGCAATATCTGTTTTGTGTTGTAGAAAATCCAGTTTCAGAAAAGCACTGTGTAATGTTTAATAAATATTGGACATTCACACCAAGTAACTATTGCAAAAAACTCTCCCACTCTCCCACACAGACTGTCTCAGCCGGCGTGTGTGGGGGCTCCTCAAAGACCCTAACTGAGCAAAACTCAGAGTCCTCTGATTCTTCACATTCTTCACATTGTTGAGGTTTAATGTTTTATGCTCTGTGTATGTTTGCAATGTCATTATCATGATATCATAACTGGCTGGTGTGAGTCATTGTTTGCCTACAGTAGAGCTTTCAAATCGGCTTCAACTTCAGTTCAGTTTAGTTCATGTCAACTCAGGCAAAATTGCTTAAAACACTTTAAAGCAAACAGGAAGTGCCACATTTTCCAGTTTTCTGTGGGATTTGCATCTTGACATTTTGACAAATGACATTTTGTCATTTGCATCTTACCTGAAGTTTATAACAAAGAAACCAAACAGCTTTAAGGAAAATATACTTTCGTTAAGCAAACCTGCTACATGACGCTTAACACAGTCTAAATAATAACTTTATAATAACTTTATGCATATCTTTACAGTTACTGAGATACAGCCCTTATGATATATTTTTGTGTGACAGCTAGTTTCAGTGTCGCCTATGCAAACGTGCTGTATTAAAATAATATGTAATCAAGTTATATCAAGTTTGCGTTTCTAAATATCAACTATGATAATGTCAATGCACGTTTTAAGCTATAGTTACATACTACTATACTGTATTATAGACAAAGCCTGTACAGTACGTTACAGTAACAGCTACTTACAGCCCGTTTTATCAGACAGATCTTGAAACTTATGCGCTGCCGCGGACTGAAACGCTCCCATGTCTAAGTCCGTCACTGGAGACTAAACAGGGTGAGAAAAGTCGCAAGCTTTTCTCCGCTTTAATGGTAAAGATCCTCCCCTTTTATGAAATATGCAAATAGTTTTGGGTCCACCTGAGTGTATAAACAGCGAGATATCGCTCCAGAGACATTAAATGATCCAAACGCCGAAACCTTTTTGCTGGAGGTTCATTTACAGTGATGTATATCGCAAAACAGTGGCGCATGCGATTGCACGCATCCAGCTTCTCTGCCAGGACATATACGTGTATGGCAGCTCAGGTGCAATGTGGTTTCTTACATTTGCACCATGGCTTTTGGAGGCGGAGTGAAGTTGTAGGAGCAGGTATTGAACTACAATGAATTACCCTGGAAAGCTTCTTAAACCGCGTTGAGGTTCAATCTATGCTGGGCTCCTATTGGCTGTTTTTCTTCTCTAATACACAAGTTATATTCTTTCTTTGTAGTTTTAATTTTTTTATAAATATATGTTTTGTTTTTTATCATCTGTCACCCCTTCCATCATGTAGTTCAAGTTCAAAATCTATTAAGTTTATTGAGGCAGATTTAAAGTTTTAGTTAAGGGAATACATCACAGTTCAGACATAACACTCAACACACACAAAATAATCATCATGAATGACCACCAATTATTTAGCATCTTTTATTCTCATATATTCTCATTATTCTTGTATTTACAACCACTGAGCCGAGTTTTTTTAATACATCGTTCTTGCATTTTAACAGTAATTTATTAACATTACAAAATTGTCAGACATTTTTTCCATGTCATGTCAAGTGCATGTTTGTTAGGTGTGTAACATTAGTGCATCATTTTATTAAGATGTGCAGGACTACAGAATTAATCATCAGGGATTAGAAGGTATATTATACAGCTGACACATTATTGTAAGTACATTATGTCAGTATCCACACAAATACTGCTACTTAACCACATCTTTCAGGTTTGTAGTTTTAACACTGACTACACATGCAGCTCTGACTTACAGCGGCCTGGCAACAACTGATCTGGGATCAGGGCAAATGAAATGACTGTGGAGCTAAGACTAACTTTCACCTTTATTAAATCTAGTGTAAATGAAGTCAGTTACAACCATTAGTGGCTTTTTAGCAACTTCCTGTAACAACTGAAGAGAAAGTGACTCTAGCTAAAGGAGGACGATGATGTTTCTGATGGACAGAGAGGGCAAAGGAATGGTGTTGGCATTCCAAACTATGGATCTAATAGATTGTGGTCCTGGAAATTGGCGGTGGGCTCGGGTGGCTGGACTGAGTTTGGGGTGAGACTGTGGTACAGCTCTTCTACAGTCCTGTGGGTCTTGGACATGTCTTCTGGGTAACGGGCTTGGAGCTCCTCGTTGGCGATGTAATGCGTTTCGGAGAACTCAGTGAAGTAGCGGCCAACCTCTGGATGGCCGATCTCCAGTGGGGCAGAGTGAGGTTCGAGATTCTCTGCAATGTTATTGTGTAGCATTACCACACAATGAATAATCACATTTAATATCACAGTAATCGTCAGTGCTAATATAAGCTTCTTAACACCAGCCACGATCAACAGACCCGTGTGAAGATCAGACTCACCCTGTGCAGCGTATCGGCAGGTGCCATCCTGTACCAGGACATTATAGAAGGGCTGATCGGCCCCTTTAGACAGCTGATGGACCCTCATAGTGTTAATCCACTCCTGACTCATGGTGCATTTGGGGTCCCATCCATAAATAACACAGTTGTAGCCGGACCTACAAGGGCAATCAGACAACACAATACTGTTATTGTATGTGTTAAATTACTGGTAATTTATGTTAAATTACTGGTAACTTCCTCTCAAGCAGAATATTCATTTTTTCAGAGCAGGATCAGTGTTGGCATTCCAAAGTAATTTATTAACATTACAAAATTGTCAGACATTTTTTCCATGTCATGTCAAGTGCATGTTTGTTAGGTGTGTAACATTAGTGCATCATTTTATTAAGATGT
>JBAJNP010012498.1:0-13331 GCA_036877545.1 Yasuhikotakia modesta | reverse complement strand
TGAGAGCAGAACTTGTAACACAGTTCGGAGGAGAAACAGGCTACAGTTAAGAATAAATGAGTTGAAAATGTGTTTTTTATATTGTGACCCAAGCTGGCAAAATGAGTCAGAATGACCATGGGCTAATTTTAAGATACATTCAAAATAAGTGAAAAATGTCCATTTTGGACTAATTTGAGGGTTTCACAGAAAGGAACTTATTAAGCACTTATCTATTGATCCCAGCACTTCAAATATCAGGTAAACGTCTAAAATGATCTTTATTCTAATGTTTTCTGGGAGATGTACCTTCCTAAATTATTCCTTTGTTTAATAATCCATGAACAATTGTTGTTTTTCTTGTTGATGACAGGCGCTTCAGACGGGTGAGGCTCATTTGTTTATTTTTGAGAGAGATTGTGAAAATGACATTTTTCATTTTTGAAAATTTGCTCATTGTGGCCCATTTTGCCAGCACAGTCAATTCTCCTTAAAAAAAAAAACAACTAATGCATTAAATGTGTTTGGACAAAGGTTTTAAATAGTTTTTTTATTATTTAACTTCTTCTTGTATATTGTTCTAGTATGTCAGGTCTTTGAATAATAATCGTAATACTTTGTTTGTCTTTATTGTAACACGTTTGGTGGGATTCAGGCTGCTTGTTTTGAATGTTTTTCAGTTTTTTATTCTGCCAATTCATGATTAGCACTTTTCTGTCAGTGTGATGTCATGTCTGTCAGTAGTGTTGAATGTCGACAGGATTTTCAAACTGCTGGGGGTAAGATGTGCCAGAGCCAGCTTGATGATTCAAGGTGTTTGTGTGTCGTTTAATGAGAAGGCATATGCCTCATTAAAACCTGTCAGAAACGGGAGTTCACGGCACTGTGAGGTAACCGGATAAGACATCCTGCTTGTTTTTCCGATTAAATTCTGTTTTCTTCAGTTAATTTAGAGCTGTAGTTTGAGGCTGTAGTAATTTTGCACTTATAATGTCAGGAAAAGTATCGTCATTTGATTGTAATTTAGCATTACAGTTTTTGACTTTTTTTTTAAGAGTAGAAAATCGAAATTACTTCAAGACCATAACAGTTTTAGAGTTTAAATGCCAGTTTCTACAATAAGAAATGTGTAAAAAATATTGATTCTACTTCAGAGGATATAAGTACATCTATACTTCATCTCTTGTATTGTTAATGTAAATGTGTTTTTAATTAATAAAGTAGCTAGGTTTTTATTATCAGTATTTATATTTAAATATGAATTCTATGTCTGAAAAACTAACATTTCTAATGAAATGTGATTATAATTAACCGATATTAAATGGAATCAAATTGAAACCATATACATAACCAAACGGATAGCGTTGTTTAGCTGTACTTAGAAAATCTAGAATTTTCATTATTTAATGCTTGTCTTATTTTAATGTCTTGAGGCTCCTTTGGAAGTGAAAGCTAAACTGTGTTGCTTTATGACTTAAATCAGAGTGTTTTTCCTATTTGCAAGACTGGTAACTCTGGGCATCTGCTGTGTGTGTGCATTACGTTGTGTGTCTGAGACACTGACCCACACACACACACACACACACACACATCCTGCCGCATCCTGCCGCATCCTGAGGCGATACTTTGGCGTTTAACAGCCAGCTAGACTGATGAAAATGTGGCTCACTGTTGCACCTCCAGGTGCTGAAATTTAGAGCCGTACAGCAGCTTGTGAGATCAGGATGAATCCAATTAACATCTTCATTTATGTCCTTGTGAGTCTCGCCAAGATATAAAAACTTAAAACGACTAGCTTTGTACCATCAATCAAACTTATAAAACCTTAAAAATAACATCCAGTGATTTTTTTATTTTATATCATCCCATATTATCTCACACAAAGAATAACATTAGCATCGGTTAGCATCTTTTTAACGGTTTGCTTTTATACACTCTTAAAAATAAAGGTTCCTAAAAGGTTCTTTTTCTGGCTCTTTAACATCTACAAAACCTTTCTGTTGTGTTTAAGGTTCTTTGTAGTGAATAAAGGTTCTTTAGACTACAAAAGGTATCATCATTTAACCGAAAGGTTTTTTGGGGAACCAAAGATAAATCATTGGTTCCATTGGTGTTTCATTGGTTTTAAAAACCCTTTTAAGAACCTTTATTTTTAACAATGCAGTTAAACCTACACATGCATAAAGCCTTAACTTGATCATTACATATTGGGATATTGGAAGCTCTCTCATGTCTTGATGATAAACTCCCATTGGCTGTAATTTTGGCTCTCTCAAGGATTTTGGCAGGCAACAAGGTGGCTCGCAATTAAGTGTGTCTGGCCCAAACCGAAGGCACTAAACAGCTGGCATGAGCTCAATTGTGACATCATGCAGTTCTTTCCTCTTCCCTTTTGTTTAACATCTTTATCTGTTGCCTCAATAATTTGTGTCCAATTTGGCCGCACCATTGGCTTTCTTTACTCAATGTTTAAATGGCAGCTGATGCAATCAGTTAACCAATCTCTCTTTGGATTGAATAACCTCAAAGGCTTTTAATTTGAGGGAGAGGAAGTTGACAGCTGCTGATGTTTTAAGCAGCTGGAAGATGTGCGGTATGGGGACAGTAAACTGCGGCCGCACCTCATTGGTTAGTGAGCTCACTGTTTCTGACTCTATGGTCTACACAAAATGTTTGGTTGATGATGTAAGGTTAATTTATTTTCGGTCTTGGACACTGTCTTTGGATCGTTCACGACCGCCTGGTGCATATTGCACGCAAAAATGGCAAGAGCAAAAATGCACAAATCTGATTGGACTGTGTCAGTGTGGTTTCAGGAAGTTGTGTGCATGTGACTTTTGGTATTGTATCAATTCATTTGGCATTTTGTGTATGTTGCAAACAGTGGCAGAAACGTTATTTCTTCTAAGAATTTTAGGGTTCTCGTCTTTCCTTGACATCATTGTTCCTTAAAATAGATATAAATAACGCATGATAAATCCCTTTAAATAAAAATGTCTCCAATTTTTAAATACAGTTTTTGTTAAACAGATTGCGTCTGTCTGAAATGTGTGTTAAAAGTTCAGGAAAGAAGGAAAGCAACATTTGAAAAAACATGTTAGCATACATCTGTGGATGCAAGCTGTGGGCCTGACACTTGAACCTTAGCAGGTGCTGGTGTAAAATCTTGTGAGTTTACAATCCCTCTCCCATCACAGCAAGAGTTCTTCTCTTCTGTCCTCAGATTCAGGTGTATAGCCTGGAGACCAGCCAGTCCGAGGTAACCGTGGGGAACTCGGCGGGAGACTTCACCTGTGTCAACCTGAGAGACAGCCCCCCTCACCTGCTGGTGTGTGGGAACAAAGACAGGCGGTACGACACACTTGCAAACATGTGTACCTCATCGATCTCCGTTACACACACACATACATTTCTGTCGTCCGTCTGGCAAACTAAAACCTCTTGCGACTGTAAGTTTTTTGAACAAGGAAGGTTTGATGAGTTCTGACAGAACAGTAGCGCTCTCATTTACACTGCAGCTGGTGTATAATCTGTTTCCCGTTTTTTGGGTGTGGGGGGCAACTAGTTTTGTTTAAAGAGTTTGTTTGTAATTCCCATCGGTGAGTCTTGACAGATTCTCATTAATGTAATACAGTAATAAAAATTACTCTGTCTAGACATAGAGGTTTTTAAAAGTTAAAATAGATGCATGTATATTTATTTTGTTGTATTACATTAATGAGAACTGTTGCAGCTTAATTGATGAAACAAAATGTTTATGGACGTTTCTTGATTATGTTGTAAATGTTTTTTACATTTTCAGGATTTTAAGGGTTCACATTGAAAGAAGGTTTGGGTTTAGTTCTCAACACAGACTTGATTCAAACTTGTGTCTCCCATTTGCACACCATGGCACACGTCTAACCATGACGCCCTAACCGCTAGACCACGTCTCCTACCACTTAACAGCAGGTTTGGACAGACATTAATAGAAGCTAATGAACAAAGCATATCCAAAAACCAAGATTAAAGCACGAAAAAATAAAACACAACTAATTATTTCCAAAGTAGAAGAACTTTTATATCTCACAGCTGTGGTCCTTTCAAACGCGACGGGCGACGGTCTTGCTCTCAACTATTTTTGGCTCACCTTGAAAATCATTTCACAGAAAGCTTCTGAAAGCTGAGGCACTTACAGAAGTGCCGCTGTAATGATGAAAAGCTCTCGTTTTGAAAGGATACTGTTATTGTCGGTGGGGCATTACCAAGGGCTATTGATTTAGCGGACAAAGGGATGCTGCGGGCTAGAATAGATGCGCTACATCTGCCTGAAGGACTCAATGCGGACCAACGAGCTGCATCCACATGCGATGCCTGCGTCTCAATTAGTCTTCGCCAAATAAAGAGACATTTCATTGACACTTGTGACAGCAGGAGCGCTATTTTGGCAGGTGGACAGTTGCTTGGCAGGTCTTTGTAAATAAATTTCAACTGCATCTTCGCTCAAATACTCTACAGAGTGCCAGGAATAAGGACGTGATGTTTCTGTGGCCAGCTGCGACCTCTTTTAAACCATCCCAGCTTTCCTGTCCTGTTTTTTATCTAGCTACAATTTTGACAAAGCGAACACTCTCACCTTTTGTCAATCTTTGATGAATGAATAGGGTGAAATGGTCCCTCGAGAGCCATTTTGGCTGTAGTGATTTGACCCCACCTGATCCATTGGTGGGCAGGGCACCAAACAGCCCAGAGGAAATGGGCACTTGGGTTCTGCCCTTTATTAGCATGGCCAAAGGCCAGGACCTAATGCCTCAGTTTGCCTCTCTCTGGGAGAGAGAGAGAGAGATAAGGTTTGGCTGTGTGTGTTTGTGTATTTTTGTGCCTGATTGGATTTGGCTGTAAGGAAGAGAGAAATTTGCCTGGCTGGACATCTGAACAGGAAGTTTACACAGGAGCTATAAGTGACTTGCGTGTCCAGTTCTGTTCTGAGAGAGAGAACAGATTGATAATAGCTTGTACTTTGTTCTGTGTTCATAGAAACAGAAACATTTATGGATAAACGTCACCAATAGCATTCAGGAAGATGCTTTGTGACTGTAACTTCTCATGAGTCAAGAACTTCTCAAGTAGAGAACTAGATTGAAGACATGTAAGGGAAAGTAGTTGTTTGCAATCACAAAAGTTTGTTGTTTTTTTTGGCTGCCAAGAACATATTTAAAAACCGGAGAACTCAGGAGGCATTTAGAAACTAAATGTGACTTCTATATTTAGTCTATGTTAGGTTAATGTTGCATGTTGTTCGGTGAATGCATATATATTTTACTAAACGTTTAGCTTAAAGGCTTTTTCTGTATGATGAAGAGTTCAGGTCCACTCCCACATTCACTCTCAGTGCGTTTAACATGAGCTTCTCTCCTGTTATATTTTCAATCACAGTTTTGGCATTTCAGCTTCCCGGTAACAATATTCCTGATTAATTGAAAGGAGGCTGTCAACTGACAGCCCAGTGATCTTGTTTTAGCATTAGATTTATGACCACAGCAACCACCCAGTAAATATATTACACCCTTTTACAGGAATAAATGCTTGGGTAAAATTAAAAAGGGGCAACAGATAAGGACATCCACGTAATTACTCACAACGTTAAATTCTGCTTGCCTGGGCATTAACTATTCATTGTGACTAATATCTTTTGTGCTCTAAGTGATTTTTTTTGTCCAGGCAAAATTAAATTTTGTAGATTATCTTTTGGAAGGCGCTAGCATGGAGTCATCTTTTGGCTGCCTTTGGTACCATTAAACAGAACAGATGGATTTGAGCTCCTTTGGGCCTGTAAAAGTAATTTCTTTGTACTGGCCACTAATGTCAGCCCGGTGTGGTGTTCTGTTAGGGGAATAAAGCTGTTGCTTTGTCATTTTTGGAACATATTAGTCTTGCAAAGCCAAACTTTTGACCACTGGCGTAAAGTCTGGTGCACTTTGCAGCTTGTTTTCAGCCAAGAACTGCCCACTAAGAGAAGAAGAGATTGACTGAGTAACGTGACAAATGTGGAGGTTTTCCTGTTATAGTTACTACCATTAAAATAAACCAGTGTGGATAAAATGTAGAAAAGTAAAGACAGGTTGTGTGCTTGAACAGAGTGATTAGAATTTCTGTCCAGCCAACAGTAAATATACAGTAACATATATAGTACAGTAACAAAACACTGATGACACGTGGCACATAAATCACAGTAGACATATGTGTAGTGGCTATAACATTGATTTACTCCTCTGTTATAGAGTAAGAGTGTTTGACCTGCGTACCGGCTCCTCAGTGGTCTCCTTATACGCCCATCACATGGGCGTGACCACCGTCCAGGCAGATGATTGGAAGATTGTCAGTGGTGGTGGCGAGGGATTGGTCAGTGTGTGGGAGATGAGGATAGGGGCCAAACTCTGGGAAATGCACAACAGGTGAATATTTGGCGTATCATTTAGGGACTGAGGTTACATCTTAAAATGCATAAATAACATGAATTGTCTGTCTGTGTACAGGCACCCGGTTCGGCATGTACAGTTTAACACAAGCACTCTAGTGACAGCCAACATCCCTGATGAGAAGCAGCCTCGTGGGGCCTGTATCACAGATGATGACCTCACCGCTCACCGCAGGTGACTACAGGTGCTTGCTGTGTCATCTTTGCTGTTGTGCTTCCAGTCATTTATGTTGTGCTTGTATTATTTCTTTAGATACAGGGGTCTGATCTGTCATTACGATTTCTCCACGGACTCATCCACGCAGGACCATGTTCTGCCCATCTGCAGGTCCAACTACATTGAGTCTGCTGGTTACAACTATAACATTGGCTTGGCGATGCCTTATGACATATTAAATGGCCCTTAGATTTGTGTCTGCAGTTACGGTTACTTTGGACGAAGCTGAACAGATTCAAATGTATATTTTGCTCGTTTGTGAGATAAGATACTGAAAACTAATCATAATTTGTTTAAAAGAGAAGACAGATTGTTTTAAATTCCTCTGAATTTTGATGATGCTCTTTGTTATATATGGCTAGTTGTTTCTTTCCTCGTTCCTAGTTTTGTTACTTTAGTTTTTGTTTTTTTATTACATAATTGTTTAAATTTGTTTATTTGTTTTAGTACAGGGTGATATTAAATAAGACTATGAGTAGATGAATGTGTAGTTTGTTTATAATCACACATCCGTTACTTTCTAAATGCGATACACTTTTATGATTAAAAAACTTTCTTTACTATATTTGTGTTGTATTTCTACAATTGCGAATGTCCTTAAAAGAGGTTTTGCTCACTGTTTGGTACAAATTCATATATGTATGTGATTCATGTATATATGTGCATATACACATCTATTCTCTCTCTCTCTCTCTCTCTCTCTCTCTCTATATATATATATATATGTATGTATGTACTGTGTTTGCAATAGATGCGTATATACACATACAATAAAACTGTATTATTTGTTTGTCAGATAGATTGCAGTGTATTGAAATAAGAGGCTTGGTCAGGATAATGTGAACTGATTAAGGGCCACAGCTTCTCATAGGAGTAAGTGATAAGATAATGGCTGGCTGATTCAGTGCAGAAATACTTCACACCCGAAACAAGAGGCTGTTCATTTTGTAATTTATCAAAATGTGTTATTAGTTGTGTCAGCGGAGTAGATCGCAACAATGTCATATATTAAAAACTGAGTTTATAAGGAGAACTATGTCTACTTTGTACAAATATCATTTACATCACGCTAACATATTTAATACTTAGGTTTAAAACACTCTGGGACTGAATTTAGATGTTTAGGTCTTAAATTCAGACCTTCTAAAGAGGGAATTACTTTGACTTTCCACATTTAAATGTCACCGTGTCCAAGTTCCAAAAGTTAATGTTCATCTTGGTCTCAATCTCGACGCCTTTTAAAATCTGAAGAGAGACATTCAAATGTGAGGTACGAACAGCATGCCTGTCATTTTAATATTTCCTTAAGAAGCTAATGGCCACATACCTGCAGAAAATGCTCAAAGGTTATTCCCTCATAAAACTCATCTGGTCTCTAAAACAACAATGTATCATCACATCAGAACTACATTGTGATTGGTTAGTTGTCAGTGGCAATCACATCAAATCACAGGTCAGAAATCATAGAACGTAAAACTGTACCATGTGACCCATCGTGACACTGGCAACTTCCAGCATGGCGGCATCTGAAATGGCTTTTGCAGTTTCTGTCTCTATGGTTTCATTACTAGACAGCAGCTCTTCTACCACCTATAATCAGAATCACAAACGGAAGGTGACTGTGATGTGACTGTGATGTTTCATGTGACTGTTTGTATTTGTGTAAAGTAAGGAAAAAGATGAATCTTACACGCTTGTATTCATCTAATGTGATGAAGCCATCATTGTCAGTATCATGCATGTTGAACAGAACTGCAGGGAGGACAATTAAACACCAACATGTTAATGCTGAAATGAGTTATTTAATGTTGAAATAATTTGTATTATAATAAGTACAATGTGTGTATCCTGCCTGCAGCATTGGCTCAACCAATGGGGCAAGGCAGGGGCGGAGCCCATTTGAAAACTATAATTAACTTCACGTCATTTTGTTTGGAGATGATGGTCCATTCAGATATTAGGAGTATGTGAGACATGCATTTTGGAATGTCACAGGAATTTCTGAACTTCCACTGAAAACTTGTGATGCAAGAGGATAACAGGTAGAAAGCAAAGTATCTTTAAAAAATATAGAGAAATGTGATGTTTTAAGTCTCTGTATGTAGGTGACAATGATGAGAATAAATATAGACTTGTTTTCATTTTGTGGGAATCGAGTAAGGAGCTCTGATACATAATTTTACCTGCGTTTTCTGATGTGCATTACAAATTACATGAATAAATACATAAAAATGAGATTAATTGCGACTGCCAACCCTATATGCAGTTGCTCCCCCGCACATACGTTTCTATGGTGTTGGTATGGACTTTTTGTCATGACAACAGCTCCTGATCAAGTCGAAGTATGTTGGCATTGATTAGGTTCAGCAGAACATGTTGAGGCAAACAAAGCAAACGCTGACAGCATTTTGTTGGACTAGTCTCATAAAACACAACCCAACAAACCAGTTTGTCGCAACACTTTGATTGAACAGCCGTTACGTTTAACGTGACTATTCAGAGTTTGGCATTACTGAAATCACAACACCCAGCTGCCCAAAAACTGCTACAGACACAACATCAGTTTGTTCAGAAATACTGACATGTTATTCTTACAACGTAATTTCTTGTTCCTGATGTTTTGTATTTCTTCCTCGCTGGTGTGTTGTTTGGGGGGGGTGAAAAACACCAAAATGGTTAGAAATTCTTCAAATCCGATCTCCTGCAGATAGCCCGCTTCATTTTGACCCAAGTTCCTGGAGAGTAATAACTTGTGCTTTATTGTCGAGTCAAGTGAACATACATGTGCATTCACATGTATGTCCTCACTCACTAACTTTGTCTTTTTTGATACCCACCTTTTATCAAAGAAGGCCTCAATGATCTGCCTCCGGATTGGGTTTAGAGTCAAATTACCAAGATTCTCAAGATGTTCTCGTCTGAAATGGGGACAAATGCTAAAACAAGTTTAGTTTAACTATTCCGTTACTAATAGGTGCCATTAAATCAACCCACATGGACAGTACCTTAAAACTCCTTCCTCTTGTGTGAGGTACACAAATCTGTTATGGAGTTTTTCAATCTGGTCTATGGAAACTAATGGGGGAAAACAAATGTAAAATTATTTGAAATGTACATTAAATTTATGCATTTGGCAGATGCTTTTATTGCAAGTGACTTACAGTGCATTCAAATACTTGCGTTCACTGGGAATCAAACCCACAGGCTTTGTGTTGTGAATACGATGCTCTACAAATTAGGCTACAGGAAGATTATAAAAAATACACTTAAGAGAATTATGATGACATTAAATTCTGGTTGCTGAATAAGAGAGGATGTGTGGGTGGGATGCCAGACAAATTAATAAAGAGTAAAAGTGTAAAACAGTAATTATATGGGATGCTTGTTTCAGTTAAAATGAATTCTAATGCAAAATTGCCCTATTTGTTACAGCTGGGGGTGTAGTTGTAGTTTAGATATACTTTGCTTCATCATAACATTGTTTGCGATTAACCTATGATCTTACATAGTACTTTTTTATAATTGCTATATACATGACAGGCTGACAGGCTAAAGTTTGTAGTGTAACAAAGCAATGATATCATTTAACGTGAGATAGTTGTAGCTTGTTGTCTTTATTCTTGGTATAAGTTGGTTATTTACGATAAAGTCATGCTATGGTGTAGATTTAATGATAAAACACTTCCATTCTGTGTGTTAGAAATCATTGGTAGGATAATTTTTCTGACAACAAAGACTGTGGTTCTGTCCTACAGCTATTTTGACATAAAACGGTTTAACACAAGGTCTAGGAGAGCTGTGCAATATCTGTTTTGTGTTGTAGAAAATCCAGTTTCAGAAAAGCACTGTGTAATGTTTAATAAATATTGGACATTCACACCAAGTAACTATTGCAAAAAACTCTCCCACTCTCCCACACAGACTGTCTCAGCCGGCGTGTGTGGGGGCTCCTCAAAGACCCTAACTGAGCAAAACTCAGAGTCCTCTGATTCTTCACATTCTTCACATTGTTGAGGTTTAATGTTTTATGCTCTGTGTATGTTTGCAATGTCATTATCATGATATCATAACTGGCTGGTGTGAGTCATTGTTTGCCTACAGTAGAGCTTTCAAATCGGCTTCAACTTCAGTTCAGTTTAGTTCATGTCAACTCAGGCAAAATTGCTTAAAACACTTTAAAGCAAACAGGAAGTGCCACATTTTCCAGTTTTCTGTGGGATTTGCATCTTGACATTTTGACAAATGACATTTTGTCATTTGCATCTTACCTGAAGTTTATAACAAAGAAACCAAACAGCTTTAAGGAAAATATACTTTCGTTAAGCAAACCTGCTACATGACGCTTAACACAGTCTAAATAATAACTTTATAATAACTTTATGCATATCTTTACAGTTACTGAGATACAGCCCTTATGATATATTTTTGTGTGACAGCTAGTTTCAGTGTCGCCTATGCAAACGTGCTGTATTAAAATAATATGTAATCAAGTTATATCAAGTTTGCGTTTCTAAATATCAACTATGATAATGTCAATGCACGTTTTAAGCTATAGTTACATACTACTATACTGTATTATAGACAAAGCCTGTACAGTACGTTACAGTAACAGCTACTTACAGCCCGTTTTATCAGACAGATCTTGAAACTTATGCGCTGCCGCGGACTGAAACGCTCCCATGTCTAAGTCCGTCACTGGAGACTAAACAGGGTGAGAAAAGTCGCAAGCTTTTCTCCGCTTTAATGGTAAAGATCCTCCCCTTTTATGAAATATGCAAATAGTTTTGGGTCCACCTGAGTGTATAAACAGCGAGATATCGCTCCAGAGACATTAAATGATCCAAACGCCGAAACCTTTTTGCTGGAGGTTCATTTACAGTGATGTATATCGCAAAACAGTGGCGCATGCGATTGCACGCATCCAGCTTCTCTGCCAGGACATATACGTGTATGGCAGCTCAGGTGCAATGTGGTTTCTTACATTTGCACCATGGCTTTTGGAGGCGGAGTGAAGTTGTAGGAGCAGGTATTGAACTACAATGAATTACCCTGGAAAGCTTCTTAAACCGCGTTGAGGTTCAATCTATGCTGGGCTCCTATTGGCTGTTTTTCTTCTCTAATACACAAGTTATATTCTTTCTTTGTAGTTTTAATTTTTTTATAAATATATGTTTTGTTTTTTATCATCTGTCACCCCTTCCATCATGTAGTTCAAGTTCAAAATCTATTAAGTTTATTGAGGCAGATTTAAAGTTTTAGTTAAGGGAATACATCACAGTTCAGACATAACACTCAACACACACAAAATAATCATCATGAATGACCACCAATTATTTAGCATCTTTTATTCTCATATATTCTCATTATTCTTGTATTTACAACCACTGAGCCGAGTTTTTTTAATACATCGTTCTTGCATTTTAACAGTAATTTATTAACATTACAAAATTGTCAGACATTTTTTCCATGTCATGTCAAGTGCATGTTTGTTAGGTGTGTAACATTAGTGCATCATTTTATTAAGATGTGCAGGACTACAGAATTAATCTTCAGGGATTAGAAGGTATATTATACAGCTGACACATTATTGTAAGTACATTATGTCAGTATCCACACAAATACTGCTACTTAACCACATCTTTCAGGTTTGTAGTTTTAACACTGACTACACATGCAGCTCTGACTTACAGCGGCCTGGCAACAACTGATCTGGGATCAGGGCAAATGAAATGACTGTGGAGCTAAGACTAACTTTCACCTTTATTAAATCTAGTGTAAATGAAGTCAGTTACAACCATTAGTGGCTTTTTAGCAACTTCCTGTAACAACTGAAGAGAAAGTGACTCTAGCTAAAGGAGGACGATGATGTTTCTGATGGACAGAGAGGGCAAAGGAATGGTGTTGGCATTCCAAACTATGGATCTAATAGATTGTGGTCCTGGAAATTGGCGGTGGGCTCGGGTGGCTGGACTGAGTTTGGGGTGAGACTGTGGTACAGCTCTTCTACAGTCCTGTGGGTCTTGGACATGTCTTCTGGGTAACGGGCTTGGAGCTCCTCGTTGGCGATGTAATGCGTTTCGGAGAACTCAGTGAAGTAGCGGCCAACCTCTGGATGGCCGATCTCCAGTGGGGCAGAGTGAGGTTCGAGATTCTCTGCAATGTTATTGTGTAGCATTACCACACAATGAATAATCACATTTAATATCACAGTAATCGTCAGTGCTAATATAAGCTTCTTAACACCAGCCACGATCAACAGACCCGTGTGAAGATCAGACTCACCCTGTGCAGCGTATCGGCAGGTGCCATCCTGTACCAGGACATTATAGAAGGGCTGATCGGCCCCTTTAGACAGCTGATGGACCCTCATAGTGTTAATCCACTCCTGACTCATGGTGCATTTGGGGTCCCATCCATAAATAACACAGTTGTAGCCGGACCTACAAGGGCAATCAGACAACACAATACTGTTATTGTATGTGTTAAATTACTGGTAATTTATGTTAAATTACTGGTAACTTCCTCTCAAGCAGAATATTCATTTTTTCAGAGCAGGATCAGTGTTGGCATTCCAAAGTAATTTATTAACATTACAAAATTGTCAGACATTTTTTCCATGTCATGTCAAGTGCATGTTTGTTAGGTGTGTAACATTAGTGCATCATTTTATTAAGATGT
>JBAJNP010012497.1:0-13334 GCA_036877545.1 Yasuhikotakia modesta | reverse complement strand
GACTGGTTAAAGAGAACTGGAGTCTGAGAACTTCTTTACTAGAACAATACTAAACACATGAACAAGTTTAGTTAGTGATTAAATTCACACAGGCATTAACTTTGGGATGAAGGTTTGACCAGCATGGCAACAGTATGCAGTGGTGACATCTGTTTTATTTAACAAATAATCCTAAAACACAAGAAATATTATAAAATATTTCTGCCTCTTTAAGCTCAGACCCCCAAATCCTTTGAGATCTTGCAAAGCAGTTTTACTTGTTGTTTTTAAACTGAGAGAATCAGCCAGTAAAAACAAACCCAGTTAAATATCTGCACTTTCACATGACTGCATGTCACCGATGTTTCACTGATGTGACGTTTGTTTGACAGAGAGAGAAATTGTGCGGCTTCTTCTCTATTTATAGCAAGTCTGCGTTTCTTGTTTTTATTAACAATAAGAGAAATGAGTTTGTTTTACAGCTGCCCTCAGTAATGATACAGTGTGATTGATAAACTAATAAACTGATATAGTTGTTGTTGATATAATGAATGTTTTCAGTGGCTGTTAACTGGTTTTGCTTCAGTGCACAAACTCTGACCCAACACAGATGAAATCCTGATTGTAGTTTTTTAGAAAGTCATGCAGAAAGTGTTTGGCTTGTTTTTACTAAACAGCTTAATTTCAGCCACGCAGATCTACAGCCTATAATGTCAGCCACAAAAACGGAGGCATTTTTATTGCTTTGTGTGTTTGTTGGTTCATTGGGAAAACTGCTGCCCACTTTATAGGAAAAATCAGGAATTTCTTCTTTGACATTCCTGTAGTTTATGTTATATTCCCAGGGAATAAATGTTCTTTAAACGTTAAACCAGATTGTGCTGTAAGTCGATTTGAATAAAAGTGTAGATGTAAATGTAATGTAAATTATAACTCTAAATCAAGTTATAAAAGCTTAAACAGATGAATATGTTTTTATGATTTATTTAGAGATTTTGCTGTGAGGATTGATCATGTAATGCTGTGAGGAATCTGACTGAACAGTGATGTCTGCCAAACACCACAGAACAAACAGCCTGTATTCCTCTTACGAAGGACATGCTGTGTTATTTGAGCGTTACTTTGAGTGGAGACAGACTTATCTGAACTCTCTGGTGTATAGATGTGTGTGTGTGTGTGGTGTAAACTTGCAGAATTGTTCAGTTCTGTCTGGTGGTCTAAAGGATGTGTGTATTTATGCAAACATTGCAGGTGTAAATTTGGTTTGGTCACTAGCAGTGTATGCAAGTTAACCGTGCTTCTGGGTGTACCCTGTCTGCGCATACATTAATGTATGTTATGTATCTGTGCATAAACACTGTGCAGCCGAGATGCTAACAGCAGATTGGGTTATTTGTGTGGGAGGTTGTCGTATCCTAGCAACAGTGAGCATCAAGGACCAACACCAGGCTTACAATCCGTTCACCTTCTATGCAAAACGTTGGAACAATCCTCTGCTTAACATAAACAAATTGTGAGTGATGCGGCTGATACAGAGCAGAGAGAGCGTAAGAAATGCAAAACCAGCCTGTGTGTAAATGTTCACTGATCAACCAAATAAAATGTGTAGAACCAGGAAAAGACAGTTAGCCGTTCGGCCACAAGAAGCGTACGGGTCGCTCGCGTCCACTGCTGTGTCTGTAAGTGAAGCTGGACAGGATGTTAGATGCCGTTTTTGTACAGATTGCAGCAGGGAGAGCAGATTCTCACTGGCCAAACAAAATCAATCTCAGCAGACGAGTAAAAAATCCAAATTTGTTTGGGAATGTTTTGTTTAGTAGAGTTAGTCAAACATAAGAATAGTGACATGTTACATTCCCATGTGACGGGACACGGGTTATTAAATGTTAACAGTTCCCGGGGAAGTTATGCGAGCGGTTAGATCTGATGTGCTTTCTGTGTATTAAACTTTTCACATCACCATGGTGATCACTTGTGTTAGTTTTACATGATGTAAAGTTATGAACAGCTTACAAACACAGAGCTCACATTCTGTGGTGAGACTCTTAATTATTTGTTCATTGTTAGGAAACGTTTTATGCGGCAGATTTGACACGTCTTATGTGTTTTGGTGTTTTGTTGAGTGACATTACAAATGTTACCACATCCTTGATGTCTTACATCATTCTCATGAGCTCCATTAATGTGACACAGATTTCTGAAGTGACTTAAATGAAGCCTTTAGCTCTGAGTTGCGTTTGGTCTGGTCAGCTGAATCAGAACTGCTTTTCTCTCCACAGAGGCTGAGGTGAGGAGCTTCCTGTGACCACATCTCCTGCTGACCTCCAGCGAGACCCTTGACTCCTCACTGGGGAGTTATGGAGGGCCAGGAGGATGCAGAAATGGGGGGCTTGTTGGCACCCAGCCCACAGAGCGAGGCGGTGACCCACGAGTTGGGCGAACTCTCCCTGCACCCCACGCAGAATCTGCCCCCTCTCAACGAGCGCAAGAACGGTGAGTCCAAAAACTGTGAGGTGGGTCAAGAGAAACATTTCTTAACCTCAGTTTGGATGCAGACATTGATTGAGAGCGACTCAATGAGGGCTGCACCTGCCAGCCCTGGTGTTATTCTCAGGTCACAGTTTCAGGTTTTCAGTTACTCATTCTCTGACTGTCTGTCAAAACCTGATGTTTACGATATCGAAGAGGAAGAGGATTATTTTTGGGTGAGAGTTATTTTTGTTTGTTAGCTGCTAGCAGATCTCAGAAATAAACATCCACGTTCATGACCCAAGAGCTTAGATGATTGTAGATCCCACGCTGAGATCTTCAGAGGTTACATCAGGACAAGCAGACATTAAGACCTGAAGTAGAGACTCCTCACACCTGCAGAAGATGCTTCATGTTAGGTTCTTCTGTTTGCTCCTCGGCCCTGGAAGGTTCTTAAATAGCTTCTGTTGACTTTCTGAAGTTCTGTTTAAATTTGTATGATTGCTTTAGAAAAACAAAAGACAAAATTTATGACCTTTATGCTGAATGTTTTTTTTGCAATCATGTTTTTCTCAAAATAATCTGCTGTGAGAATTTAAGATTAAGCGTCAGATTCATGACAAGCAAGCTGTGATTGTTCCAGATGAACAGCGTCTCCGTTCAACTCCACGACTTGTTCCTCGCAGCTGTTTTAAAGTCATATATCTGAACAGACGTTCAGAGATGTCACTCAGCTCTTTAGAAGATCTGAGAGGGTGTTGAGATTCTGCGTTCAACATCCTTCAGATGATACCGGTTCACGTGGAGAAACCTGACCTGCAGTCTCAATGTTACATTTGCAGCTACAGATTTAGGAAACGAAACCACAGACGGTTTCCTTCTGTGGCCAAAGTAAAAACTTTTATTTTGAAGAACCTCAGATACACATAACAACAAAAATCTGTTTAATATTTACGTAGAAGTTGTACTCCCTGCTGTTTTTGGCATGTCTAGCGTGACTCACCTGTCCGCTTCAGGATTTATGTTAATGAATTCCCCTCTAATTGAGCTCTTGATTCCTGATTGAAATGTCATGTTATCTTTCTGTCTTTTGCACAACTGACCAATTTGAGCTGTTATTACAATCAGCCGAGTAAATCCGCACCCTGAGCCAAAAGGGCAAAAGAAAAATGTCTGCAGAATTTTCCCAGGAAGTGCGTTCCAGACATCAAACTTCAGACGGCATGTTCCTCTGGTAGCAGGAAGAGTGTGTGTTTGTTTCTGTCATTTCTGAGGGGAAATGTGTGTGTTGTTGGTTGCGGTTAGGTGAGTTTGTTGTGGTCTGTGTGTTGGTGTTTTGTGTGAATGAGGTGATGAAACTCATTCTTGTGTCCATCATCAGTTCTGCAGCTCAGACTTCAGCAGAGACGCACTCGTGAGGAGCTGGTGGATCAGGGAATCATGCCATGTGAGTTTATCATCAATGCTTCCTCATGCTCCACCACTGACACGTTTACTTATAAAACCTGAAGTCATACAACGTTTAACAAGGTTAAACGTTGTATTTCATGAAGGTTGTTTCATGTCTTTTTGTTTAAAACAAACATGCAGTAAGAAATCAAACTGAAAAATCACACCAGAAACATTATGTGACATTATAACGTGTGTTTTTGTGTGTATGTGTGTGTGTTTGACTTTACAGCCCTGAAGAGCCCTGCGGTTTTTCACGAGCAGATCCGCAGTCTTGAGAGAGCCCGGGTAAGAGCTCCTGACCGGTCGTCCTCTTTTTCCTCAGTCATCTGATCTCTGATCAGTTTTAAACCCGCTTCAGGGTTCACAGCTCTGTAATGAGACACACGTGAACATTTAAATGTGTTTGCAATTTGAAAGCATGGAGGAGATGAACACAACTCTTTTGAGTCTTTACTTTGTTATCCCTGAGGGAATTAGATTAGATTTTCTAAAACTCTGAATGCTTTGTTTTTCCATAGACTGAAAATTTCCTAAAGCACAAGATCCGCAGCCGGCCGGAACGGGCCGAGTTGGTACGCATGCACATCTTACAAGGTAAAAAATCTTTTTTACTTGCTAGTTATATATCATATATCAAAAGCAATATTTTTGTGAAGTTATTTTTGACCTATTCTATTGGGACTTTTATTTATTTTCTGATGGTGGTTGACCAGTTTGTGCTGATTGGTGTTTTGTTGCTGGTTGGACAGAGACGGTGGCTGAGCCGTCGCTCCAGGCCACGCAGCTGAAACTGAAGAGAGCTCGGCTGGCTGATGACCTGAATGAGAAGATCTCCCAGCGGCCCGGACCCATGGAGCTGGTGGAGAAGAACATCCTGCCTGTGGCCTGCAGCGTCAAAGAGGCCATCATTGGTGAATACACTCCCTGCAATCTGTAACTGTTACAGGAACCTTTTGAGAAACTCTTCAGACACGATAATAGTTTTATAAAATCTTCTAGAATCAGAGACTGATCCAGAAGTTCTCTGTGATTGGACAGATGGTCAGATGCAGTATCCCAGAACTCTAGTGGAGTTCCCAGCAGATGAGGACAGCAGTGACGCCCTCTCACCTGAGCAGCCGGCCAGTCAGGAGTCCCAGGTGTCTGTAGCTTCACCTGGAGACACCCGGATCACAGAGGAGACCTCACTATCGGCCAGTAACGTTTTACAGGTAGTTCTTCAGAGACGAGGCAGCAGAGATTTCAGAATAAGAAGCTGGTGATTCAAGTTTGAGAGTCATGAAGTGTTGTTTGGTTTCTACAGAAGTGTCCTCCAATCATCAGAAGTTCATCAGATTTGCTCAAGCCCTTTTCCACCAATGAGCAGTCGGTTAGCCCTCCTGTGCCCCAGCCCCTCACCACTGTGACCTCTGTGAAATCTGGACCCACTCTTGTAAAGGTCAGTGAAGATCTGTGATCTTCTACATTCAAAAGAAAATATATCAGAGTTAATATTAGATTTAGATGTAACGCACTACAGGAAATTCACAATCTTCACTGTCTGCAGCAAAGTCAGCTCAAGCTACCTGGAGACAAGAGTCGCAAGAAGAGCAAGGAGCTCAAGCCACGTGTGAAGAAGCTGAAGTATCATCAGTACGTTCCTCCAGACCAGAAAGAAGAACCCAAACAAACGCTGATGGACTCTTCATACGCCCGATTGCTGCAACAACAACAACTGTTTCTGCAGCTGCAGATCATCAGCCAACAGCAGCAGCAACATTACAACTACCAGACCATCTTACCTGCCCCTCTCAGGTGAGCCGTGACGTCCACCTCTGCGCTTCTCCTCATGTATGAGATGAGGTCTTTTGTATGAGATGAGGCAACCATTTGAGGTCTTTATTTTGCTAATTCAGTAAAGGTCATCGTGTGCTTTTGAAGGTCTATCTTTTGTCAATCGTTAGTATAGTGATTTTACTTCATGAGATTATAGTTGGGAAAGTGGCTGTCTGCACCAATAACTGGTTTTTAATACACAAACTGTTTTTTTTATTAATGACAGGAAGTTTCTTTTTGCCTCCGCATGCGATTTATTTCAGCTGTCTTTGTTTTCTGCCTCTGCTTTGTTCAGTGGCGTTTGTTTATTTAGAAGATCAGTGGGAGGACAGAATCGTTCCTGCTGAGATGTTAAGTGATTTTGTTTCTTCTCTCATCTGCCTCTTCTTCCTCACGTTGCTCTCCAGGCCTGTAATCGAGGGCAAAAATAGCAGCACAGCAGTGGCCGTCAACAGCACCAGCAGCCTCCCTACCTCAGTGGTGGTTTCTCTGCCCACAGCAACGCCGGTGCGACCCAACAGCACCATCTCCAACCGTAAAGCTGGCGTTCTACCAGCAAACCTGGAGGAGATGAAGGTACCAACAGATTTTTATTTTCTGCATTTAACGCAGATTAACCATTTTTGAACTAGTAGGCGGATAAATATATTTGAAGTTTATAATACTTGGTTTGATTGTTTGATTATTAATTTCTTTTCCAAATTGTTTTCTTTTGGCAGGTGCCAGAGCTAAAGATAGAGTTGAAGTTACGTGGTCTTCCGGTGTCAGGAACAAAAACTGACCTGATTGAACGTTTGAAGCCTTTTCAAGATAACCCTGTAACTGCTCCACCCAAAAACCCCAGCAGGCTAAATGCACAATCCTGCAGCCGCCCGATGGAGGTGTCCAGTACCACTGCAGCCCTCGCACCTACCCAGCAGAGCTCTGAAAAAATGAGCTCCACCCCACCCGTGTCCCCTACTTCCACAGAGCTTCACAGAGGAGAGGAGGGGTCTGTAGAGGGGCGGGCCGGAGCCCAGAACCAGAGCAGCAGTGTGTTAATGACAGCTTCTGCTCCTGAGGAGCAGGACCGGAGACTGCACGAAAAGGAGCGTCAGATCGAGGAGCTCCTGCGTAAACTGGAGCAGGAGCAGAAACTGGTGGAGGAGCTGAAGATGCAGCTGGAGGTGGAGAAAAGAAGTGGACAACTTGTTTCAGCTGCAGGAAGTAACAACATCTCCAGCCCTGCCACTATGTTGGCATCTGTCAAAACTGAAAGCACCGTCCCTCCAAACTGCAGGCTGGCTCCCCACACTACACCAGCCCTGGTGAAACTTGAGGACGCACCCCCCCCACAGGTCACCGCTACCCCTCTCCCCCAATTTATCATCAGCCAGGGGGTCATAGGACAGCCACAAACTATTCTCACTACTCAACACAGGGCCAAACAGATCCTTCTTCCAATGCCCCGGGCAAATAATACCACCTCCATCCTCCCCAACACTGAGGTAAAACTGCAGGTAAACACATCTTACTCTATCTGAGTTAATAGTTCCTCAGTGCCAGTGGAGCAATCAGAGCAATTAAACAGTCTTATCTGTTATCTGTTCATAAAGACAGATGCACTGGTTTTATTTGTAGGCCTTGACTCTAGAATAATTGCCGTGTCTTGGCAGTAAGTTTTCAGTGTTCTAAGGTTTCCGCTACAACTGCACGGCCATACCATCGGCATAGTGAGCGATTCTGGCCCGAGTTCTGGAGAGGGCCGTGAGTAACTGGAGCTCATTGCTTTGATGAGCTGATAACATTTTCATCGACAGCTTGGGCTGGTGGACAGATGCCAGCGTGACCTGAGGTGGCCGGTTCTTACACGTAAAGCACAGCCAGTCATACAGACACAAGAGTGCTCAGAATTATCTCTTTAGGATGTTAGTAAGGATGGGTCACAATAGTTAATTAGTGCAGTTTAGTTTCACTTAATTATTTTGTTAATTGTCTCTTTATACAGGCAATAGCTGTGGGCATCTCTGAGGGCTTCCAACACGGTGCTGGTGAGGCTCCAGCAGGCCTGGAGATGCCTCAGTGTTTCCTGAGCAGGTCCCCAGAGCACAGGGTCTCTCCTCAGGCGCCCCCCAACCCACCCTCCGTTATAAATGGGCCATTAAATAAGGTAACAGGAGCTTGTGTTCTGATGTTTTAGTGTCGTATGTCTGTTCACACTTTTTATAGCCTCTGTCCTGATTTATCCAGCAGTCCTCAGCTTTCAACCAGACGCCCAGAAGAGACAGAGACCCGCCCCGTTACGAGGAGGCCGTGAAACAGACCCGCCGCCAGCAGAACTCCAGAACCTCTGAGGTGATCTCGTCTGTCTGTCATTCACACACACACAGATCTTAAAATGAATAAATGTATTAATTTGTGTCCTTCTAACCTAAGTTCTGTTCTTTTCTTAAACACAACATGAAATCTAAGTAGAATGTGTCGAGATTCTAAAGTTATTTTTGGGGTATAAACAGAACAAAATTTACCATGTTTCTCACTTAAAATTTTTCTCTTCTGTAGGTAGTTGTTTAAAAAAAACTGTGTGGATGTCAAATATGGCGTCAAAACCACGTGAATGTGTCTAAATGTGTTTCATTGTTGTTGATCTGCAGGTTTCCACCGCATCAAGCCAACAGATGGATGATCTCTTTGATATTTTAATAGAAAGTGGAGGTGAGTAACTTGTGTCACCTCACACTGTAAAAGCTCTCAGACTCTTTATTTAACTTTATTTAACTCAGAACTTTATTTTCATGATGGTTCTCATGCCACCCTCCATTTTGTTTTCTTCAGAGATCACCCCCTTCACTCAACCGGACCCATCGGTACCCAAGATGACGCCGGTCACCGCCAGTATCATCACCCTGCCTGTCAACACCGCCCTTTCCCGCCCGCCCGCCCAGGTTCAGACGGCCCCCCTGCCGGCGGTAATGGAGCCCATGCCCAGCCTGGCCTCCCTGGACTCGGAAACCCGCCTAGAGGCTCTGCTGGAGGGAACGTTTGTTGGGAATACCGAACTAGAGCAGAGGACTTTGGGCCTTTTGGATGAACTGCAGAACCAGATCCTGGAGCAGCCGAACTCTCCAATGGACACGTGCGAGTTGGGTTTCTCCGACCCGTCTGCGCCCTCCTCCTCCCTCTCCTTCAGCCTGCAGGACACAAACCTGGACAACATGGAGTGGCTGGACCTCACAATGCCCGGATCCATAGGAGGACTCACCCCGCTGGGCATCACCTCAGAATTCATGGACATGCATGATCTACAGATTCACTGGGACTGAAACACTCACTGTTCTTGTAACACATTTTCACTAGGAATGTAGTAGAAAAGGGTTTTGTTGTGTTTTGTTTGTGAAGTGGTATTTCACCCAAACACCAAATTTTTTCCATTATTTTTTCCATCAGGAAATTTGCAGCCAGATGTCATTTTTCAGTCATATTTACACTAAGACATGAAGACATTTTTAATTTACGTTTTATATATATATAAATAGTTCATAGTTCTGACACAGTGGTGGTCCTAGCAGAACTATAATGTGTGGTATCTGTGCGGTTACACAGTTTAGAAAATACAAAACACTCTGTGGTTGTGTTGCAGGAGTTGACAAACAAATACAGACTGGTTTTGACTTGCTGATTGATAAATGCTATTGGTAACTTAATCCAGTCAGAACAAAATTACTCAGAACAAGACTTTCTAAATAAAATATCTGTATAAATGGACATGACTTGTCATGACAGCATGTTAATAATCTGATGTAATGTTTCAGAGGAGCACAGGCTCTTGTTGTTTCTGCTTATCTGTGATTTTTATATCTGTAGTTATTATTTTTAGCCACCTCATGGAAAACTGTAACCATTTCTTCCGGCTCTGAATGTATTTGTGAGCTGCCGTGTGTCGGTTTCAGTGTTACGGCACGTTCACAGCCTGTGACATTATTCATGTGCAACTGTGTTTGATCAGGAGGGAAATAGTTTGTTTCAGTTGTTGTTTGTAAGAAGTGAACGGCTGTTTTTTTGCTGCTGTGATGAAATGTTTATTCTGCGTCAGTCACACGCCATCAAAGCACTTTCACACATTACAGCTTTTATAAAAGATTTTTTATCAATTTCTGCATCAGGTCTGTCGATTCTTGTTGCTCATGTCTGAGGATTTACCAGCTGTGCTTTAAAGCTGCAGCTGCAGTCCAGCTTTACATTGTCAGTTTTAATGGAGTGAAATGCTTCTTTTTACACTGGTAAAGTGTTTAGGTAAGAATATTAAAACATGCCCTGCTAGGGTTCATCTCGACTCCTGTGATTAAGGACTTTAATAGGATTAAAACTAAACTGTTAAAGTTACCAAAGTGGCCAAAATATTGTCCGGCCCTGTTTCATTAGAATAGTTTAGATCTGACAACATTTGATAACTTGATCTTGTTGATCTGATAACAGCATTACGTTGACCTAACGTCACACATTTGCATTGACATCTGATCTGATCCGTTCAAACCAAAACGGAACTATTTCAAATAGATCTGAGCCACAGTTTAAAGTCAGTAATTAATATCAGTATGACAGCAGAATCAGGCCAAAAGTTTATCATTATTAAATGCCATACATTCACTGCCATAATGAATAACACTCACAGAGAACAAACATTTTTATATGTATTACATTTATTTTAACATATACCATGGGCATTTGTCACTCAGAGGAAGGGACAGGTAGACCCAAGGTTTGTTGAGCAAAACAGTACATCATTGCAATAAATGTTATTAGTTAAATCAGACAGACATCATCTTGGGTGGGGGGTGAGACATATATGATGTAATAAGGGGCCAGACCTTATTTACATAAAACATACATTTATATACAATGGAGTGGTTCAAAATATCCAGAACTTTTCCATGTTTGGTGAGTCCATTTAAAAAAATCGGATATGGCGCTATCGGATATGTTGTCACACTCATCACGAATGAACCCTCGACACTGTTCCTCAAATCCTGTTTACTGTGCAGACGTCTCTATGGCAGGAGGGACATCTGTGAGTGACGTCTTTAAAGTGATTGACACAAAATGGCACCAGACAGCATCCGGCCAGACATCTGCAGAGCAACACAAAGAGAACAGAAATATGTAAAACCACTAAATCACTTTAACAAGTGTTGTAGATTTATTGCATCTTATTAAGTCTTAAGGTTTTGTACTCACCCGACTACAGATAAAAGACAGCATAACAGGAAAGCACTGCTGCCCACGTTATAGTGAATCTCAGTGGTAACAACATTTTTGCAAGAAGGGCACTTTACTTTTGCAGGGGACAAGATGAGGTCATGCACTTCTAACACAGGTTCTGCAGTGTTGGGCTGCTCTGTGATCAGTCAAACGGGCCACAAACAACATGATTGTGAAGTTGGTCCTCAAGGTTATTGTGTCATCTATCAACTCACCTGTTTCTTCCTCTTGCACAAAACTGTACGGAACAGTTTCTGTAGGAGAAATAGGGAGAACATACAGTCCCTGGATTGGACCTTGGAGGTAAGACAATGAAGGTTAGATTTGGATACATATGTACAATCTTAACATTCACTAAATCTTTTTGTTTCAAAGGGTTCTTTGTAAGGGTAAAAGGTTCCTTGGGCTATAAAAAGGTAAGAAATGCTTCATTTAAAAACCTTTGATGGTATGGTTCTTTAAGGAGCCGAAATGGTTCTCTGTAAGTGCTTGTAAGAACCTGCTGTAGAACTGTGTGTTTTACCTGTGGACTGTATTGTCACGCTGCTGGAACATATCTGATTGCTTTTCTTTTGAATGAGTTCCTTCTCTTTCTTCTCCAGAAGATTTAACTCTTCCTCTATTCTTTCCAGTTCTGACGGGCCCTCATCACTCGAAACGCAAACTATGTAAATTAACAGACAATTGTTGTTTTTACTAACCAGTCAAACGAAACAAGCTCACAGCTTCCTGACAAAAGTCAAATGACTAGAAAAGCAGATGGAACTTTAACAAAGTAAAACGGGTCATTGTTCAGATCACGTTCCTCTTCCTCCACCTTCTGCTCTGTTGTTCCTCTTCTGTACCTCCTTCAAGAACTTAAGGCGGTTCTGGAGCTGTTGTCGTCTGAACAGGACGTTCCACAGGTCTGTGGTGTTCTGGTCCTGTCCAGAGTCCTCTGGCAGTATTGGGGTCATACTGCCGCTCTAAACATCATGTTACATTCATGTTATGACCTCATTTGTAAATATTTACATGTTTAGTAAAATAAAGTCCTCCTGTTATTTGACTTTTGAATAACGATTTTAAATATATTAATAAAAAGTATAATATTATATTGTATAATTCTCTTAAGGGGCCAGTATCTTTAGAAATACACCTTTTATTTTTTTTGGTACCACATTAAAACTGCTGCCATTTTTCTTAAAAAATATATTTTGAAAAATACTTTACAAACTTATTGTTTCTCAGCACTTTAAAGCATGTGTCTCATTACCTTTAGGCACTTGAATGTTGTCTTTATTCTCTGACAAACAGTCCAGATTCAGTCCTGAAAATGATGATCAAAGAGTTGCTCAAATTTTATTCCTTTACGGTCCTTAAAATCTAATAAATTCCCACCATCTCCTCCTGGCTCAGAACTCATGACACTGTCCCCACAGTAAGATATGAATCACAACATGCAGAAAATAAAATAAAAACAAACTTTCTGCGCTTTTAAAAGCTTAACAGTAAATTAAATCCTTCAGTGTGTTGATCTTTCTTGGCAAATGTTTGTAGGAACTAAACAGAGCAATATATGATTTCCATCATGGTTTGACTGTATTTCCATAATCAAATTTCCAGTAAAGGATGAAGAACTGTGTGTGTGTGTGTGTGTGTGTGTGTGTGTAGCAACAATCATAAACATTCAGAAAACTGTCACAAAGTTCACAAAAATATTATGGGT
Source organism: Yasuhikotakia modesta (assembly GCA_036877545.1). Classification (NCBI taxonomy): domain Eukaryota; kingdom Metazoa; phylum Chordata; class Actinopteri; order Cypriniformes; family Botiidae; genus Yasuhikotakia; species Yasuhikotakia modesta. The sequence goes on along the minus strand of JBAJNP010012497.1, from coordinate 673 downwards.
TGTGACTCTGAATGGTCAAAAATATAACCAATAAAATAACAGAAAACTAATCCAAACACACAAGATGGATGTAGATTGATGTGTACAGTCTCTGCTGCAGACACACGTACCAAACGTGATCTGGGTTGATGACATCACTGGGGGAGGGGCCTGAAACCATGAGCAAAAAGATGCAATAAAATCGCCATCGCATGAATTGCGACGCTGCTCACAGTTTCTACAGCTCTTCAGAAAGAATGATCAATCATTAAACTCCCATCATTACTGAGCAAAACAGTGATTTAGGCCTTTTTAAATTGTTCTGCAAATTCAAATGGGCCTTTTTACTTAATAAACTGTTTTAGTTTATAACGTTTTCAGGAAGCATTAAGAGACGTTTGTTGCTGATCCATATTCAAATGTGCATTTGATTACAACAGCAGCGCACCGAGGGACGGTTGCTCCAAATAGACTTTGTGGCTTTATGGCAGCAGGAAGCACAGAATGACTGCAGATAATGTGAGTGAGTGTGTGTGTGTTTGTGTGACGTAGCTTTAATCTGCTGTAAGTCACTGCAGACGCTGGGAAGGCAGGGAGAGGAAACGTGTGCTTGTGTGTGCAGGAGGAGGAGCACAAATCAGATGTTCTGTTGATGTACTGAACACTGCTGGTGTCTCTGCAGATGTACTGAACA
>JBAJNP010012496.1:0-13334 GCA_036877545.1 Yasuhikotakia modesta | reverse complement strand
GCCTTCCCATAAACTATGTAGCAAACCCTTGAACTAATTCTTTGTACTGCATTGAGGTGGTATTTACACAGCACACAGGAAACTCTCTGGTTTCTAAGTTTGCATCAGATAAACGTTTAAAGGTCAAGGTTAAAACTGAGCAGGTTAATTAGTGTTAATATTAAAGCAGGAAGAAGAAACCACACACACATCCACAGACAGCCGGCAGGATGTTTACAAACACTTCAGCAGCACCAGACACAAACTTTAAAAGCGCTAACTTGTGTGCAATATGTACAAACAGCATCAAAGCAACATAGTTTTGTGCCGTGGTTTATACATTTTGTTGCGTTTATTAGGAAATGCATCATAACAGATCACAGAATAATCCATCTGAGCTTTACTGATGTGTCAGATAATTCAAACATCTCATCTTCAGTTTCTCCACACGCTTGTGCTCTGAAAAGAGAAAGTTAGTGATTAAGAGTTTTCATTCTTGACTTTACCCATCTGTGTGGTTTTTGAGAGACGTTTAACTTGCAGCTGAGCATGCAGACATGAGCTCGTAAATGCTGGACTTGACATTTAAAGAGTGTTTTTGAGCTTTGCTGTATTTGATGATGTCATCATAGCGTCTGCTTCATCTTCTCAGAGGCTGGAGAGAAGGAAGTGATGTTTGCCACACGGTTCCTCTCATGTTTTCAGTTGCAGGAAATGTGCAGAAGTTCCTCTATTTGCAACTTTCTGTATCTTTTAATAGTTTTTCTCAAACAACACACAGGATCTGCACTTATGGTGAGTTTAGATTTAATTCAGTCTCCAGGTATGCAGATGGTCTCCTGAGCTTTAGTTGAACACGGGCACCATGAACCATGTTGTCGCCCTTTTGCCTAGAATTTGTGAAATCGTAAAACTTGTCATTTTATCTGTTTGAGGTCTCGAACTGGAAACTGGAACTCAGATTTTTGTCTCAAATCTACAGATCTAAACTAAAAAATCCTTCAAGACGTTTCTTTGAAAGAATGATTCTGAGAATAACATGTTTAGGTTGTAGACTGACGACCAAATCACTCAAATGTTTCTCTAGTTCTAGAAACGTCTGTTAACCATTGCTTCTATAACACGTTCCACCATCTATTTTGATATTAAAGGACCTAATAGCGTTACTGCAGGAATGTTTGTCAGGAGAACTTCAGGAAATGTTCCTGTTAGCTGGGAACATCGTCCACAAATACTAAAACGTTTCCTCTCTTAAACCCCAGCTGCCTGAAGATGAACGACAGCCTTGTGTTGTGGACGACCCCCTCCATCCTGAACGACTCAGAAGACTGTTACCCATCCGTCAACCCGGAGAAGAAGCTGTTCGCAGGTCTTTACCTGGCTGTGATCATTATTGGTCTTCCAGCCAACACCTTCTTCCTGTTCGTCTCGTGGCAGCACATCCGTCAGAAGAACGAGCTGGGGGTCTATCTGTTCAACCTGGCGCTGTCGGACCTCCTCTTCATCGTGTATTTGCCGGTGTGGGTTCAGTTCGCCCTGGATGATAAATGGACCTACGGTAGAGCCGCGTGCACCGTGTGCGTCTTCCTGCTCTTCACGAACTTCTACACCAGCGCGGTGCTGCTCAGCTGCATCGCCGTGGACCGATACCTCGCAGTGGTCCATCCTCTCAAGTTTTGTTCCTTCAGAAAACGCAGGACCGCGGCCAGCATCAGCACCGCAGCCTGGATCTTCACGGCCATCTTCAACGCGGTCACTGTGGATCCGAGCAGCATCTACGATGAGGAAAACTTCATCTGCCTGGACACCTTTCCTTTGTCGCCCATGCAAAGACAGACTTACATCGCTCGTTTCGTGGTCGGGTTCCTCATCCCTGCCGTGGTCATCGGCTTCTGTTATTGGCGAATCTGGCTGGATGTGAGACGGAACCAAACTATTGGGCTGATGGAACGGCGGCGTGTGTTTAAGCTTCTGGGAAGCGTTCTGCTCACCCTCTATGTGTGTTTCGGGCCTGTCCACATCATGATGGTCCTGAGAAGCCTGCTAGATAGTTGCCCGTATCCCAACTGGCTCTTCATCAGCTATAAGTTAAGCATTATCTTCTCAACGCTCAACTGTCTGGCTGATCCTCTGCTCTACTGCTTCACCAGCCGAGCGGGTCAGGCCAGCCTTTCAGAACTTCTGCTCTTTCTCAGGAGAATGTGGAAGAGGGAGAAGCAGACAGACATTTTAAAGTCCAATGAGCCAGATCAGTGTTAAACAGTTTTATGTTTGCATTGCATTGCAAAAGAGTGAGAGTGAAGAAAAACAGCAGCATTAAAGAAAGTCTTGCTTATGAACCAGTGACATTTTGTGGCTTTCATCTTCTGGAGGCCTGAGTTTAATGTGTAATGTCTCCTGTGGGTGGCGCTAGAAGCATGAAAACACACTTTCATTTTCCAGGTTTCCATTAAGCCCAAGTGCAGTGAATATATAATTCATATATATTTACTGTATACGTCACTCATATTAATGTCTTTATAATTAATAGTTTCTGTACTTAATGTGAACCTGTATTACAGCCAAGAGAACTGAGAATAATATAAGCGTCTCCCTACATGTCCTCTAACTCACATGTGCCCTTCACTCTCGATAATAAACTGCATTCAGATGGTTGCAAATGCAAATGTTTGTGTTTTTGTGGGATCTTATGCTTTCAAAACTTTGCATAACTCTATAATTGCCCAACTTTACATTGCAATGTTCTGTTGTGACCATACATGCAGTCTGACTGCATGACTTAAAACTTCCCCAAAGCAGCGTTACTATTTCTCCCACACTTCACTGTCCGTTTTTGAGAAGTTACAACAAGATTTCTTTATTTTCTTTAAACCAGGAAATGTTTTTATATAGACTGTTATATTTAGTCACAGAGTTTAGTCACAACTTTTTATCAAGATTCATGAAATGACTAGGTGTCAAAAGGCTCATAAGAACTAGCAGCTTGCCACCACACACATGCCCCTGTTTAGCAACACCCTGGCAACCATCCACCAGAATCTTTATTCACAGAAAAGCACAAACTAGTTTATATTTTTGATAATGTCCACTGTCTTGACTGTAGTCAGTCCATACAGCAGCTACAGTGGTCTGCAGTAAATAAATGACTCATATTGTTGTTGTGTGAGAACATCAGCTTTCAGGAAGTTGGATTTTGTCACCAGAATCTTCTGGCTCAGAAACACACACCCCCACCTTCCCGACTGTCCTGTCAATCAAACACATGCTGGGAAACATGAGATCAGACGCACTGCTTCTGTAAAGAGCCCTGAGTTCACATCTCTCTCTCTCTTCATTCTGCTGGATCAAACGCTCGGCCTGTCGTAACAATTTTAGGTTGTAAGAATGTTTCTTTAATGTTTCCATTATGTAAAAAACATGCTGCTTTGCATAAAAGATGTGCTGAGTGTAAATGCATCACTTTTACAGAGTATAATTTATTTAAGCATTTTACTGCTTATGCTAACAGTCTACAAACATGAGTCTGTTCTCCCTCATGTCAAGCACACCGTCTCTGCAGCGTATGACAAACGTGTTAAAATAAATGATGCTTTCCATGGAAACACTTTTACATAAATACTATGTGCCTTTTGTGTTTCACAAAGCTCACAAAAGTCTTTCAGCAACTCCAGTTCTGTTAAACAGTCACCAGCAGAAACTACCGCTGAGTTTGCAGTGTTATATACTAGCATCGGTTGCCCTAGTCACTAAACTAGTCCTTCAACTGAAAGGAAAACTGATTGTAGCTGACAGATTAACACAGCAGCACGTCTTACAGCAATGATAGGTACTTGCCAATCAAACTGTATTTGCACAACTGAGGGAGGCGATGTAAAACGCTGCACTTTGTTCAGTCTCAGTTCATCTCTGTTTTTGACTCTGTTCACTGTCAGAATCTTGGCCAGCACAGTGAGACATCTCACCTGGAGATCACAGAAAAACTGCTGTCAGAAATTTCCTGCCTCTCTCGTGCTTCCTGCCTCACACTCACTTGTGTATTCACAGGTTTGCTGTATCTTGTTTATAACGCTGCATTAATTTTACCCGTAAAGGCTGGAAAATGTTCCAGCACAGCAAATGACATCAGCAGAAACTGCAGGTGGTTTCAGTGAACATGATCGGTGCCGTTACTGAGGCATCAGGCGATTTCAATGTTATGCTTTTGGGCTAACATAATTTATTTTGTGCATAGACATGAATTTTTAGAAACTTTTAAGAGTTAAATGAATGTTTAACAGAAGATTACGGAAGGGGCGACATGAAAAACGAAAATGAAATTTCATGATTTATTTTCCAAAAGGCACTCATTACATTTGATGTAACTGCACAACCACTGACATGATCACCATGACAAAAGAAGGCATGACGTCACATTAGTTACGGTTATGAAACGTTTGGCAGATAATTTTACTGTAACTTACATCAATGAAATGATCAATATTTAGACTGCATGCTTCCATTACTGAAACTCATCCCTCGTCCGTACGTTTGTCTTTTGCTCACATTCGCTCTTCTCGTGTCACACTGTGATATTTTAACCAACTGTTATTTAAACAGTTATGTTGGAAGACATTATTTTGTGTGAATAAAATGGGTCGGTGGTTCAGATTTTACTCAAAATGTAAAACATGATATCAGGTAATAAATTAAAGCTGCAATCAATCAATTTTGGTTACAAATTTGAGCAACTGAGCGACTGAACATATCTAAGCTGTAATGTTGTGTTTCAGACAGAGGTGGCAGCAGAGAGGCAGAAGTTACAGATTGCAGCTTTTAATTTTACCTTAATGCAAAGATTCATATCTGACTGTTATTGGCCAATGAGAAAATGGGATTTGATTGTAATGCCCAATTACTTAAAGCCTGTTTGATACATTAAAGTACATTTTTCCCTGAGGTCCAGGTTACAGCATCTGTTGAGTCACCCTTCAGTTCAGACATCTGACTGTATCATCATTTTGTTCATCAAAAACACATGATGTGAACAAAAGTATTAAACAGACAGCCAACTAATTGCTAAATGCTTTTGGATTGATGATATGGAAAAACGTAACATTTGAAAAACATAAAACTTATAAATCAAAAGTGTAGTGCAAGTATCAAAAAATAACTTCTCAAAGTTTGTACACTCCAGCAAAACTCATGTACACAGTTTGCATACATGCCATCATACAATAAAAATATGAAACAGCAGTTTAAGTGCGTGTTTGTGTGATAAGTTGTGTAAGTCGTCTAGTGGTTGGCAAACTTTTTTATGTAGATGAACTGACTTATGATTTTTTCTGTATTTAAACAAACCCATTGGAGTGTCGCTCTGTTTTTGTTCATGAAATCAATCAGATTAAGTAGATGTATATTTGTATGGACATGGCTAGTTAGCACGCTAGTCTCAGGTTGACACATAAAAAGTTAGATATGTGTCTTAGTGACAGTGCCGTATTTTTCACACTTAGTGAAAACTTGATTTTGGGGAATTTAACTGAGACACAAACTGAAATTATCTTCTGTTGTAACTTGATGTTGATATAGTTTAACAAGCACTGAACACTCAATGAATCTCATTAACACAGTCAGTTCCCATTATTTCTTTCAAACAGTGGAAGTGTTTTCAAAGAATGAATTAAGTTTTGCCCCCTTGAACATCCTTCACACATCACAGATTCATGTGAGCAGCAGTTGTCAGTAGCTCCTTATTCAGTTTTTAACTCTACAGATGATGGTTTACAGTCACCTGTCTGCATGCAGAGAGTCTGATAACTCATTATTTCTCATGGCGTCTCAGGAATCGTCTGAAAACTCTTTGGCAGTGAATAAACTGCTGCTCATAATGACGGAGAGCATCAGTTTACCGAACAGAAATAAAAATCCTGCCATCATTGAATCACCTCATGTTGTTCCAAACCCACAACATTCTTTTAATCTTCTCTGAACACAAGAACGTTTTGGACATGGAGGGGAAATTTCTCATTAAATGTCCACTTGAATGTTATTCAGTTTTTTCTTAAAGCTGCAACCTGTAACTTTTACGATTAAATAAATAAGCAAAATCACTTCAAGTTTATGACAGATTAGTGTTTAAAAAAAACATCTTATATCTTTTAGATTTGCAGCAGGAAGTTAATAATAACTTGCAATTATTTGATCCACACAGAGATGGCGACACAGAGTCCAAAGTTACAGATTGCAGCTTCAGAACTGTTTAGTGTTTAAACCTCTTTGCATTTGTTATTTGTGTGTGTGTTTGTTCCACAGAAGAAGGAAAGATAAGCTGGTTTGGAACATCATGAGGGTGAGGTGAACTAATCCTTTATCTTTATCTTATGGTTGATGTTCTTTCTGCTCCAGTTTTCTGTTCCTCTCCTGTTCTTTCGCCTGAGCTGGAGCAAAACCGTTCTGCTGTTTGGATTCCTCAGTAAAGTGAGGCAAACATGTGAAGCTGGTGTTTGCCTCCTTCCCCATCTTCTCCTCCTCTACCTCATCTTCCTCTTCATCCTCTTCTCTCTGATCCTCCCCCAGCGTGATGTTGCTGCTGTTGCTGCCGAGAACCTCACACGTTCTGCTCGCGTCTTCTGGGATGTTCCTACGGAGATCTTTGCTCCTGTTGCGCTTGGCCAGTTTGGTGAGGGAACCGAAGCGGTTGAAGATGTTCTCCTCAGAGGACGTCTGCTGGCCGCCACCCTCGGCTTTCAGTCGGAGGTTGTTGAGTTTGGTGTCAATGCTCTCCTGCGAGGACGTCTTGAAACGGCCGGCGTCCAGGCTAGCGAAGACGGCTCTCTTTTCAGGCGACAGCACGTCGAGCGACTGCGCTCGCTGCTCCAGCCCCAGGCGTCTGCGCTCCATGCTGCGGATGGTCGCCGCACGCTGAAGTTTGTCATGGACCTCACCGCTCAGCCGTCGACGTGTTTCACGAAACTCTGCGCGGACGTTTGCCTTCCACTCCGCTGCATGAGCCTTAAACTCTCCAACCTGTGGTCAAAACAACTGTTTTAATAAAATGTAAAGTAGATATGAAATCTGTTTATGTTTCCATCACCTCAGACATTTAATTTGACATTATCACTGATTAAAGATGTAACCTGTAACCTTCACTCTCTGCCGCCATCTATGTTTCAGACATAATTAATTTTCATTACGTTTAAATTAACTGAGGTCTAAGATTTATTGGGAAATCTGACATGACAGATTAAATGATAAATTACTATTATAAACGTTGTGAATCAGGATAATGTAAACAGGAACACTTATCTGTCATGCACTTGATCAATAACTGATTTATTTTTAACTGGAAAGCAGCATTAATGTTGTGAGGAACCAACGTAAGCTGGGCGATGCTGGTTTTGTATTATGAGGGATTTGAGAGACGCTGTGAATGTTTAATGTTACTGCAGCAGATAATTTGTTCATCACTCGTACCTCTTCTTTAGTTTTCTTGGACAGAACCCGGAGCCAGTCTCCAATCATGCTTAGCACCGCCGCAAAATACGCCAGACCCACCAAAATCCAGAACCAGACCAGAGGTTTGTACCATTTCATGTATTCAATTTTACTATCCCCACCTACAACACACAGTATTAACACACATTAAACTATAGATTTATAGATTTATATTTTTTAGAAATTTTATTTGTGAATTAACAGACAGAATTATGTTTTTTATATTTAATTGTTATATATATTTGTACATCACATACCTGCTACATAATCTCCAATGCCAACAGTGGTAAGAGTTATAACAACAAAGTATAATGCTTCCAGAGAACTCCATCCCTCGATGTGTTTGAAGATAAACGCTGGGATGGTGACAAACACTATACATCCGGCCAGAATGAAGAGAATTGTGGAGGTCACACGGATTTTGGTCGGACTGATTTGCTTGTGTTTCTGCTGCAGAGGTAAATGACAAAAATAAAGTAAAACAATTAAATAAAGTTAAAGATGTTATTCTTTGCACTGATTATTTTGGTTGATGTTTTTATCTGCGTCAGTCATTGATAAAACTACAGTCTCTGACTTCTGCCTCTCTGTCGCCATCTCTGTTTAACACTTAAAACCCAGAAATCCAGACAGCTCAAATTATAAATCATTATTATATTTATAAATCATTATTATTATCTTACCATTGTAAACAGTTTTAAACACTAATCTGTCTGAACTCGCTCAGTAACTGATTTGATTTATTTTTAACTCATTGCAGCGTTAAGCTAAATAACAAGTGACAACATTCAGTAGCACAATCTTACCCTGAACATTTTTTCCACTTTTAAGACGCTCTTTATAAACATGGTCCCTAACTGATCACCAATCCCAGCCAGCAGAAATCCGAAGAGAGGGATGCCAAAGATTGCATAGAGAATGCAGAAAATCTTGCCGCCCTCGGTGCTGGGAGCGATGTTGCCATAGCCTGCAGACGTGGGAGTAGAAGACAAGAGGTTATTTCAATCGCTCCGCAGCAAACCATGCACAACAAGAAAATTGTTAGCTGACACTGAAAGAACAGGGCAGTAATTATAGATTGTTTAGCTGAAGACAAACTCAACACACTGTAAAGCCTGACAGGTATAAACTCTTTAAACTTTGCATTCGTTTTGGGAAGTTTGTTTTCTGACAAAGAATGACAAAGGATTTTTTTCCCCAGCTAACAAATTTAGATTCTAAAAACATTTTTCTAATGTTTCTATTAAGCAAGAGAAACATTGAAAAAGTTATTTTAATGTTCTAGAAACATTGAAAATGTCTTTTTTATACATTGTATTAACATTATTGCTTGTTATATGAACACAATTCTGTAAGGTTTTAAATAACTGCTGCAAGAAATATGATGTTAAAAAATGTGCTGCCAATGTTACTGACAGAATGTTAGCCAACGTTCAGAGAATGTTCTGTTAGCTGCATTGCACCTATAGTGGTGATAACAGTTCCAGCGAAGAAAAATGCGCTGCTGAGGTCCCAGTGACTGGAATTATGGGATGCGTCTCCAATCGGACTCACTCCAGCGCTGACTGCATCTACTGCATGCTGGGAAAAAACACGAACATTTAAACCATCATTTTAAAGTGATGAAGGTCATTTAATAATAGTTGTGCCAGAGGAATCAGGCAGCCAGGAACACAGATTTCTACATCAGTCTGCTGGGAAACAAAAATGTGTTTTACACGCAACTGAGCTGTACTGCAAGCTTTCCAAGCAACAATCAGTGCCAAACTTCACCAGATTTTAGGAGTTAGTTCCAGGGCTGAGATGAAGATCGTGTGTTTGGCTTTTCTTCTGCACAAAATCACATGGTCATTGAGCTAAAGAAGTTAATTCATGTTTTGCTTTAATAGCTAATGTCTCGTACAATACAGAGACGCTTCTGCTGTGTGTCTGAACTGATCGATGTGAACTCAGTCTCCAGTAATCAGATTAGATGAATCTTCTCAAACTCATTTAGGAATAAACAGGACAAATGAAGAACGACTTAAATTCTCTGTAAGCTGTGACTGAACACAGTTGTACTACAGTCACAATTAACACTGCATGCAAATGATTGCTATACATAAATACTAATAAACGGCGTGCTGTCATCAAAAAAGCTTTTCTCTGAGTAATATTTCTTCTGATTTATGAATCCATGTGTCCTGATGGAAAGATTTCTGAGTTTGTTTCAACAAGCAGCTGGTCTGACGCAACAGTATGACTGACACGATGCGTCTAATTCTGTCAAACGCTTTTTATTTAAAGAGACTTTAAAGAAATCTCACAGTTTGATCAAAGTTACTTTTGAAAGCAGTTTGGACAGGTGGCTGGATTTCCTGAGCTGAAAACCAGAACTTTAATTCTTTTAAGTATTTTAGTAGAAACATCTGAATTTATACTTAAATCAAACTGATATATATAAACTAATATACTTAAACTAAACATTTGTTGATTGTTAATGGTTTGGGGATCAGTTATAGTGTGTTTGTTGTCTAGAGTTGATAATATGACGATGTCTGGTGACACAGACAATGAGACCCCCTGAATGACTTTAGCCAGGTTTTCTTCTGAGGGGTCTCTGAACAGAAACACAATAAGACATTGATTTGCTCTAAGGCTATTCCCCAAACAAGAGCTCCAGTTTACCGTTCATGGCTGAAAATGGAAAATTGATTTTTACAGCAGATGCTTAATTAGCAGATGTAAGAAAAGATACATGCGCTCACATGACTGGAAGGAATGAGAAATGAGAGAGAACATGTGTGTGTCTATGGTAACATGTTCGGATCTGTCCACTAATGCATAAGTTATTGACAGGTTAACTCAAACGCTCCGAGTAAAGTCACGGTTAACTAGGTCGGATAGCATGCTCACACAAACATATTCCCATCAACTCACTGGTTAATACAAATTAACATTTAAAAATCATTTCTTTATTTAAATGACCTGGATATTTAATGCTAATAATGCTGTTTAAAACATTTAAGATTTTTCGCTGTGTGTTACTTTTTGAAACAGTAGACAGGGTTCAGTTTATAGTATGCAGTGTGCAGTATGCAGTATGCAGTATAGTAACATATTCTGCGTGTTATTGATCTCTGATCTGGTTTTAAGTGACCATCTGTTGTTATAATCCCTGGACACTGGGGTCTTTGCATCACAACACTCATGTCTGGATTCATCTTGATAATATAGTGTCTGATGGCTTCTTTCCATAGCTTGGAAATTTTCCAATTATATCATTCACTCCTCCTGTAATTTCCCAGCTAATGTAAGAGATGTGTCACAAAAAAATCAATGCAAAGCTTTAATTGATTGCAACCTGTTTTTACCTTTATATGTGATTTAACTTCTTGCCCAGACGTTAAGATCTTATATAACCAGCGCTGGAGGATATTTTATCATATATAACTTTAGTAGTTCCAGACGGACGCCTAAGAGATTCTGCCATCTCAGAATCAACAGCTCTGTGGACTGAAGAGCTCAGAGGCTTTTTCTGACATCCACCATCAAACATCAGCGAAACAGTTTAACTGGAGCTTTACACGTCCAAAAGGGACAGATGTCCAAAACAGCATTAAAATAAAATGGGCTGTAAATATCATTTGACTGGCCGAAGAAAGATTTACAAAAACAAATAAAGAAAATGATGCCTATTTTTAAAACCATTATTATTGAATAACATTGGATACAAAATAAACATAAATAGTAATTGAATAAATTAAATAATAATTGGAGGTTCCTGTGGGCTCCAATTTTACAGGAAATGTCAGTTTGGCTGTATGTGGCTTTAACACACATGAAGAAAAGCAGGTAAATGATCCTGCAGTTTTATGTTTTAAACAGAGACGGCAGCAGAGAGACATTTTACTGATTACAGCTTTAACTGTTTTAAAACTCTTCATGGTTCTACAGCTAGGCTTTAGTTTTATGTATGACAGAGACAATCACCTGTACGTTATTATTAAAACTAATAAACATTTAAAGAGAAATGGTATCACAGGCATCAGACAGACAGATCTGATCTTACTTCAATAAGAGCCTCCAGCTCGGCGGGAGAAACACAAGGGTTCCGCTGAAGAAACGACGCTTTCTCCTGAGTGATGCTGTCTTTCTGGTTACTCTCGAAGGGTTTTTCCAAAGCCCGGAACGCCAGACCGCCGCACACTAGATAAACAACTACCACCACAAACACAGCCAGAACTGTCTTCCACTTCATGACGGAGTGCAGAGCGGATCCGTCTGCCCCAGAATCTATGCCTGTGACCACGCTGGCTGACCGGGAGGTGATGGAGAGTCGCGGCAGAGGACAGTGGCCGTTAGCTTTGGGGTCGCAGCCTGTGGGATTCTGCATGGCAGCCACACTGGCCTGAACCAGGCTGGACTGAACCGCACCGGGCTGAACCTTCTTTGGAGGGATTATGTTCGTCTGAACCGCCACTGAAACACAAAGACACGTATGTGAATGATATGAAATGTCAGAAACAAGATCAATGATGAAATTAATGTGGAAGCTGTAGCTCAGATCATGTGGGTTTGGAAACAACCAATGAGAAAGATTTACGTTCTCTCCTATTCTATTCTAATGACAGTAAACCCTCTGACAAAACCTGATGATCCGTGTTATCCCAGCATGATAAGAGAGCATAGTTTTAAAAAGCATCTTATGTTTTTGTTTCCCAGTTTTTTATTATGTGTCAGACATTTGTTCTGTATTTTGTATTGCATGTTTCTGTGTATTATTTGCTAGCGTAGGCAATTTCAGAGAGGTTAGCAACAGCAACCTAACTTAAGACCCGCCCTCTCGTCAGAGATCTCTCCAAAGCCACGCCCTCCTCCAACACATGGACCGAATGCAAGGATTGGACAAACATCTAATATATATTTAGACCAGTTTACTTAGTGATTGTTATCAGGATGTGAAGAGACTTTCATCCAGCGTAACGAAAACGTTTCTGAAAACAATGTTTGAGAAAATAATCAATTGCACCCCATCATGTTAAGTGTAGCCGGTGACTCTGAATGGGGTGAACGTAACACAGTAACAAGATAAGAATCAATCTGTCTAATGATGAGAAGTGTTTCACTGGCACATTAGAGGAAATGGAGGGTATAATGAGATTGAGAAGACATACAGGGCAGAGTGAGGCCAAGGAGGCGTCTGTGTTAAACGCATTCATGTATTCAAAGGACAGCAGCTGTGCGCAGTCACCCCTGTTAAGAGGAACCCCAGTGCCTTTGTGGGGGACAGAGGGCGGGGCCTGCGTCAGAATGATGTAATCCAGACCCCACCCATTATTTATGCAAACTTCACCTTTAACAATTTCACAATTTTCATGTCCCCTATTTTACTGTCCACAAACCTATTATGATGGTTTGCCTTGTTAGATAAAGTATTTGCTGTTTAGTAAGCAGATGTACATTTTTCCATGTGCACATATATAGATTGTTACGGTGCGGCATGGATTAATGATCGATACATGCAGTTAGGCAACCAGTTTTTGACGGAGTAAAAGACGACTGAGAAATGACATCACTGAATCTCCACCCATCCTGGAGTCAATTCCTAACAGCTAATCTAAATCAGATTATTTAAGAGCATTTCCCATGAACGTCTAACCAGAACAGTCCAGCGAATAAACAAAACCCTTCATTGATTAGTTTGATGACACCTTAAATATATTCATTACAGCAATAGGAACATTTAGAGACAGAATGTAAAGTATGTGAAATGTTTAAAACTGCTATCAGATGAAGAACAGCAAAAAGACTCCATTGGTTTCAGTTATTTCCTGTCACAAATCTGTCCTACAAACATCATTGAAGCACTTATACTGTGACTAAACCTTATAATATTCCTA
>JBAJNP010012495.1:0-13334 GCA_036877545.1 Yasuhikotakia modesta | reverse complement strand
GATGCCCTCTTACACTACAGTCAACAGTGATGCCCTCTTACACTACAGTCAACAGCGATGCCCTCTTACACTACAGTCAACAGTGATGCCCTCTTACACTACAGTCAACAGTGATGCCCTCTTACAGTACAGTCAACAGTGATGCCCTCTTACACTACAGTCAACAGTGATGCCCTCTTACACTACAGTCAACAGTGATGCCCTCTTACATATAGTCTCACTGTAACTGGTTAGCAGGAATGACGGCCTTACCCGCATTCTGGTCTCGGGGCCAGAAGTAATATGTGGCTGGGATGACAACGAGTCCCACAAACGACGTGAGGAAGTAGAAAAACGTGTTGCCACTGTCGTCGTACTGAAACTGCTGTCCGGCCATTTGTCCAAATGTGTCCGTCTTCTCCTCGCTTCGCTGTGGGACGGATCGCGCATGCGCAGTCCGCCGCGAGCGCGACCGCTTTCAAAATAAAAGTCCACGTCTGGCCGTATTAGATGTTTTACTTTATTAACTGACTGGATTGTTATATTTTAACACGTGTCTTATTTAACAGCGATTTGTTGACATTTTATCTCCATTTTACCAACAGATGCAGATACAGGTGGTTTTTGAAAAGGACAATTGATTTCCACAAGATGTCGACTTTTATTTTGACCCGCTTAGTTTTATGAAAACTAAGAGTTGTTAAGAAAAGTCTATGTCAACATTTAACTGAAGTTATATTACTAAAACAAACGCTGTTCTTTTATCTCTTGTTGAATATGCAAAATAACAAGCTCATTTAGTGCAGCAAAAAACCACATCACCAGCATTTTACATCCTTCACAACATTATTATTATTATTATTATTATTATTAACAATCACTGACAAACAGTAGAATCTGCTCTTTTATAACAGCTCAAGGACAAAAGTTGTAATTTTTATATTAACATTTTCAGTGCAAATTTAACAGAAAAATGCTTCTTAAATAGAAACACAACCATTATGACAGCAGCTGGATACCATGATATGTTTAATCCAGGAGGGAAAAGTGCCTGTTCAGTTAGTCCATAATAAGGAGGCGTGTGATTCAATAACTCATCCTCCATCAGCTGAACTTCTCCTGAATATTCATGAGGCTGCTGCTGGATTTTCCTCTCTTGGCTGTGGATGAAGATAATGGGGTAGATTAAAACACACTAGCAGGAGATGTTACCTTCAGCAGAGGCAGGTTGACATCAGTAACTCACGGTGAATGAGCTTTCATTTCTTCTGTTCTGAGTGCAGGAAGCTGCTTAAGTAGAAGATGATGGGGAGGAAGAGCATGAAGCTGGACACCACAATGACAGGAACCGTCTCCTCAGGCTGGAATGAGCAACCAAACTTTTTACTCCACAACCGCCGTGTCATGTTCATCTGAAAAATGCACAAGATCTTTAGTTATAACAATTATTATTATTCTGTTTTTATTTGCAGCCACTGCCCTCACGTTTCGTGTGAAGAATCCAAAGAAATTCAAACTGACAGCATTCAGTATGAAAAACCTTTGTGGTCGATGCATGTCAAATATAGCAAAGCAGAACATGCTTTTAGCTTGTGCAAAAACACGCTTCAGACTCTTAGTATTTGTGCATCATAAAGACTCACAGCATCTTCTATATCAATGCAGAGGGTTTGGGTTTTCTCCATTCTGCCGTACAGCTCGTTCAGTCTCCTGTATGAATCTTTGCAGTCCTTACACAGCTCAGAGTGATTCCCCTGTTTAACACACAAACTCCACTGTCAGCGAAATACAGTTTCAGATGTTTAGAGCTTGTGTCTGTACCAGCCTTACCTGGTATTTCTCAAAGCATGTCAGTGACAGATTCAGAGCAGACATGAAGAAAACTGTGTCATTGGACAGAGTCTCTTGGTTTTCAGTTAGACATTCTGAAGAGACAATCTCAAAAAGGTCATATTGTTTAAGAAATGAAACGAAGCACAGATTAATAATGATGCAGGTTTGGTGTAGATGCGCACGTCCACATCTCCTCTACATCAGTACAGCAGCATCAGTCTGTCTGAACGCATCAGGCTGTCACGGCAAGTGACATTTCCTGGCCCGAGCTGTAATATAACACACATGAAACACACATGAGTTATTTTAACATTAACGTTAACGGCTGCAATACACTTATAAACTTATAATTTACACACATCTCTCACAACCACGAGACGTCGCATCGGTCCTCTAACACAGATACTACGAGTCCGGGGTTACGCCATTAAACACGTGCCTCGTCGGATGAGATGTTTTTATAGATTTCCTCCAGGCTGTTGAAGCCAGAATAACACGCTGACAGACCCTGACGGGTCGCGCGTAAGACATCACACAGCCGTGAGTGACGTAACGTGAGTGACGTAACGTTGCCGGAAACGGTGCAGCAGGTCGCTGCAGCGCTCGTGCACCTGCAGGTCCTGCGGGAAAACAGCCACAAAACTCAAACCCGAACCGGCCGAGCGCTCAGCACCGCTGAGTAACGCGACCACACATCCGGCGACTAGACATGATTTAAGAAACGCGCGTCTCAGAATGAAACACATCTCGCTTTTCTGTGAGCGCGCGGCTGCGGCGCTTCCTGTTTTCCTTCCGCCTGTGACGTCGCTGTGACGTCACTGGGGAGAACTCGCGACGGACCCGTGATTTATCATTCGATCAAGTCACTCATTCAAAGCATCTATCAATGACTTTAAAACAACTAACAGTCGTTTAATTCTGCTGTAGCCTTATATTTGTTTGGGGATATGACTTGTTGCACTGTATCCTGAATAAGAAAATGTATGTTATCAAAAAAAACTTATGCACAAATTATTTTTCATTCTTTCCATCCTCCCTAATCCCCATAAACCTGATTTTCACATCTCAGTTATCAACTCACATCACACATGAGTGTTTGATCCGTTTTATTGGAAAAGTTTCATAAACATAACAAATGGCACGGCTGTATACAAATCTGAAAACATGCATTGCAGGCAGAGTCACGCGTCTCTGTGTGATAACACAATAAATCGGGCCTGGATGCAGCTGAACGGAACCATCAGCACACAGTTAACTGGCACATAAAGACTTCCAGTGAAGACCTCCTGCGTCTGGGCTGCGTCTTGTTTGTGTGCTGCAGCAGTAACGCATCACAGGTAACAGTAACACAGAGACAGTGTGATTCAGTGCTTGCATAATTGTAATACAGTTATTTGGTTTGTTTGATTTCTTTTATAGGAGACATAAATCCTGTACTACACATATCAAAGTTAGTGCTGCTTCTAAACAGGAGTCATAAATAATTGTTAAGCACAGATTACACAAGAACATGTTTGATATGATTTAAAGAGGATTTAAAAAAAGACCCAAACAGTCTATAATGAGGGAGATCTGGAGTGAAGGGACATGATGAATAATTCTAGAATCATTTTCAGATGCTCTACGGTTCATGCTCACGATACCGACCCAGTTTAGAATAATTCAAACTTGTCTTATTGCTTGTGGGCTGTTTGTAGTGTGATGAGTTCAGACTGGTTCAGACTTGTCTAACTTTGGAGGGGGTGTAGCTTTTATCCACAGACTCATCCTGCAGGAACATGTGCAGGCAGCGCTCGTTTTGGGCCAACGGATGACCTGCCACTCTGGATGAAAAATAAAAGCAGAATATATGACTGCTGTGTGGAAAAGCCCCTCACATCTTTAATACTACGATTCACAGTGTCGTGATGGGAATAAAGGGTTGCTTTCACATGTGAAAATAAATGTGAGATGTTTGAAAGGCTCACTTGTTGAGGAACTGCTCCAGGCCTTGCCGTCGTTCCTCAATGAACGAGTCGTCAAATATCCCATCATCCCCACGGAACGGGAGCTGCCTGAACAGAGCTTTTCCAGGAAGTGGAGGAACCACCACCTGTGTGAAACACAAGAGCTTCATTTTAATCACACACACCTCTGAAAACAGCTTCACTCACACCAGTGTCATGATAAACATTCTTATACGCTACAATGGAGGATGGAACGTTCTTGTTGAGATTTTGTGTCCATACTCCACCTTGCTCTCTCTCTCCAGCTCTCCTCTCAGCCACTCAAAGTCGCTGTATCTCCTCCGCACGCGGGACTCCTTCAGCTTGAAGATGGGGAGGTTGGTCTGAGGAGAACAGGAGGAGACATCAGAAGGTTTCATACAAGGGATGTGCACAGATGTGCCCATTAAAGTTCTGCACTGGTAACTTGGTTTATCTTAGCCGTTAGCAACATTATCTAGGTCTTGCAAAAGTGGGTGTGGTCAGCCAATACATAAAGTTCTTAGTGAAACTTAGAAACAACTAGAAATTACTTTGCCTGTATTTAAACTCTGTCTTTTCTTAATAATATTTTTAACTAAACTGTTTCCTTCACTGCACAGCTACTAGATCATTAAACATCAGGCTTACAGAGCATTAAGTTCAGTGTCAAAACGACTAGATAACGCCTCTAGTCACTCATAACGCCAGACAATGTGAGACTAAACAAGGATGAAAACAGAACAGCTACGAACAGCAAAGATGAACTTGAATAAACGAGTGAACTTGTGCTAAACGCGTAACGTTGTGTTGGTTACATGCCAAGGTTTCTTTGTTAAACATGTTGTACTCGTAAATGTGTGTACGGAGTTTCTTTCGCCATATCAAGTTTTAAACAGAGTTTGAAAGAGTTTTTAACAGATCAGGGTCCAGTAATGATGTCAGATGTCTGATTTGTGATCAGACGAGCGTCTCACCTTCATCCGGACCTCATACGTTGTAAACCTGTTCCGACCCACGCCGATCGTCTCCGGGTTTGACACGTCGATCTCTAGGAAGTTGCTCGGAGGCCCGTACGCGTCGTTCAGGTTTTGTGGTTTGGTGTACAGACGCCTCGTATCTGCTATGGCATCCGCCATCACTGCCCGTCACTCGATCAGAAGCCAGAGAGCGACTCAACTTCCGGTCAGCTGAGCACCAGCTGACGTGTGAGGGTCACGTGACCACATCCCGACGTGCTATTGGACAACAGCCGCCCGAGCGTCAGTCTCATACAAAATATACATTACAATGTACTTTACAGAGCAATACTTACAATTTATTCCACTTTGGTGTGTTTGCATTTAGGTCATTTATGTTTATTATGTAAAACGACACTACAGGTTTAATGTAACAATAGTTAAGTAATGAAAGTTTGAATCATGGTGCTGCACGCGTCGCGTTTGTCTTTTAAAGGTAATTTCCAATATACAAGTTTGTCCATAAAGGATGACAGTCAGAGGTCAGTGTGAACACTTCTCTCTCTCTCTCTCTCTCTCTCTCTCATGCATTATTAATAAACCAGGAATTAACTTTCTGTAGGTCACAATGCGTTAGATGGGTTCACGTATCAGATACAGTGTCTTTATAAAGTCACATATAAATTAATTGTTACGTTTATTGTGGTATATAAATATTTAGAAAAATCCAGGAATCAAGCCGTAGGAATCAAAATATTGCGAGAATATAATTCTTATGTTTTACACTTACTATAACTGTTTAACAAAAACACGTGTCAGATCAGTCAGTTCACAGCAGTTAATAATGTAATAACGTGTAATAACGTGTAATAATGGGTTTAATTATTCGGGGGTCTGATTTGCAAGGAAATGTCGGTTCTGGATTTATTTGTTTTTCACCTACATAAAGAACGAAAATCGACTTGCAATTTTCAGTTTCAAACAGAGATGGCGACAGAGAGAAGAGAGACTTTAAGACCTGATTTTCTCCAACACACTGAATTCTTATCTGTTATTTCTCTTTTTGGCCTCAGGGTGGCAGAATAACACTGTTCTGTTATCTTCTCTGTGTTATTGTTCTAAGATGATAGTAACAGAACACACTGCAGGTTCCTTCTGAGAGAGACAAACACTTGTGTTTAGAGTACCAGCATTCATGTGTTCAGAAATATCAAGTCAGTGTTTAAACCGAATCAATGAGAAATTGAATTGAAGTGTGTACAGACAGGCTGTGCTGTTTAAGATGAATGTGATTAATACAGACAGTTACTGTAGTTCACCTGTAGTGTGAGGCAGGGTTTGGTGGGAACACAGATGGGATGAGGGGATGAAGACAGAGGGGGGGCTGATTTTGAAGAGATAAGGAGTAAATAATCTGAACTGTCTGTGTGAACCATGCTGTGAAATCTTTTGCGACTGAGCAACTGCATGCTGGTACCTCTGCTGCAGAAACTACAGACAGTCAAATTACAATATCCAACCAAGACTGATGAATGCCAGACATAAACCAGTTCTGCAGACTAGTTTCACAGATACTTTCAAGTATGAAGCATAAAGGTTGGATAAATCTGCATGAATAGTTCTGCATCTCAGCTTGCATTTGATGCACACAGGTAGATGCATGCCAAACACAAGTGCATGTTTTAATACACATCAACATACACATCTCTATAAGAACAAGGAGCTGCTGGTGCTGAAGAAGAGAGGAGAGACGTAACATTTCTTGATTATGAATTACGTCATGTGCCTGAATAAATCAGGGTGACAGCAGGGGGCGTTTCATGACGGATGACATCACACATTAATTTAAAGGGCCAGCAGAGACTCTTCCCGTGAGTGCTGAGTAGAGATGAGACAGAATATGAAAACAATATTACAGCTTTACGTTTTTAGATAATATTTGTTATATTATTAAGTTTGTTATAAGTATACTGGACAGGTCTCTCTTTCCAGCAGGTTTTAGCGTCTAACGTTTGAACGCCTTTACTGAATGTATGAAATAAATGTTGACAGATTAACGCTGTTAGTGGTGTGTGTTACTGTCACTTTAAGAGGCGGTCCCGTGCAGCGTCTGAGGGGCGGGGCTCCGTCAGCGCTGCAGACACGCGTCTCTTCTCACAGTCCGTCAGTGTGTTGAGTTAGTGTGTGTTGAGTTAGTGTGTGTTCAGTTAGTGTGTGATCAGTTAGTGTGTGTTCAGTTAGTGTGTGATCAGTTAGTGTGTGTTGAGTTAGTGTGTGTTCAGTTAGTGTGTGATGAGTTAGTGTGTGTTCAGTTAGTGTGTGATGATGTTCAGTTAGTGTGTGTTCAGTTAGTGTGTGTTCAGTTAGTGTGTGATGATGTTCAGTTAGTGTGTGTTGAGTTAGTGTGTGTTCAGTTAGTGTGTGTTCAGTTAGTGTGTGATGATGTTCAGTTAGTGTGTGATGAGTTAGTGTGTGTTCAGTTAGTGTGTGATGAGTTAGTGTGTGATGAGTTAGTGTGTGTTCAGTTAGTGTGTGATGAGTTAGTGTGTGTTCAGTTAGTGTGTGTTGAGTTAGTGTGTGTTCAGTTAGTGTGTGATCAGTTAGTGTGTGATGAGTTAGTGTGTTGATGTTCAGTTAGTGTGTGTTCAGTTAGTGTGTGATCAGTTAGTGTGTGTTCAGTTAGTATGTGTTGAGTCTGTAAGCGATGACAGACATTAAACAGATGCATGTAGATAAACAGCTGGAACTGTCACTGCGACATCAACTCAGTGATGCTGAGAAATAACGGGACAATATAAACCACTGGGCAGCTTTGTGTTGATCTGATATACCGTCGCTTTCTGCACCACAGCGACTCGTGCGTTTTGACTCCGTGATAATGCAGGACATCAGCCGGATCTGGTGCGTATGCAGATGGCTGCTCTGTGCTCAGATGTGTTAATGATGGTCGTGTTAATAGTGAAGCGTGTGTTTGTGTCTGTCATGTTCAGGAGCTGCGCTGGTCCCTCCAGCAGAGTTTAGACCCGCTGCCTGTGTAACTTTGAACCAGTGATATAGAGCAATAACACGGAGCTGCAGAGACAATGGCAGAGACCACAATGCAGCCTCTGTCCGCCCTGAACGTTGCCATTGATCCAGATTTTGAGCCACAGAAACGTCAGAGATCCTGCACTTGGCCACTGCCAGAGTCCAGCGTGACAAAACCTGCCACCAACAACACTGACATCATTCCTGAGGAAGAGGACGATGAGGATGATGGCGCAATGGCGATTAACACCAGCGCTGAGGGAGACGAGGACAGCGGCAGCCCTCAGGAGAACCTGGGCTCTCAGGCTGTTTCCACAACCGCAGCAGGAGCGAGCGGTCAGACTCCACGGAAGACCTCCTCCAGGAAGAACGCCTGGGGCAACCTGTCCTACGCTGACCTTATTACTAAAGCCATAGAAAGCACCCCAGACAAGAGGCTGACGCTCTCTCAGATCTACGACTGGATGGTCAAAAGCGTCCCGTACTTCAAAGACAAAGGCGACAGCAACAGCTCAGCTGGTTGGAAGGTAAGAGTTTCGATTCTGCCCCACATCAGAGATGGTTCTGCAGCGTCCAGATCTGTGACACAGCATGCAGAAATGACTGACAGAACACACAGCTCACGCCGTAACACTTCATGGAAGTTTAAGGAATAAATAAGCTTATCTTGTGGTTATGGTTTGTTGTTATGTTTGATTAGAAAAAACAAAACATAAATGTGTTTCGTAAAAACACGCTGGTTATGTAAAACTTGGCACAGTGAACTGTGTATGTATGTGTGAATGACTGATGATTGTGTAACTACTCTGAATGGTGGGAAGTTCTTCGTAGCAGTAACTGGACCGCTGCCCTCAGAGGGAAGTCATGCGTGGACCGTAGCCAGAACAGACATATGGGTCTGTCACTGATAGGGCTGGAGTGTGTGTGTGTGGATGGGCCGAGGTGGGTCAGAACTGTGTTGGATTATAACAGTGAAAGCTGAGGTACTGCTGGAGCCGTGACAGCAGAAAGCACAAGCTCTTCTCTCATGTTCAGGGTCGTGTTTGTGTGAATTCCACAATGATCATGTTTCTCACAAAGCCACGTGAAACTTTATCTGACACCCGCACCATTTACCATCAGACACTATAGGCAGTTACAGCACACAAACAAACCCTGTTTCATTCAAGCACTGCCTGTCACTGTTTCTGTCCTGTAGAAAACTGTGCAGCTGAGCTTTGTGCTGCTCGTTTCTGTCTAGTATTCTCACAACAAGAGGACAAGAGTGAAGCTCACTGTTAAGGGATTGTAGATGTTTTTTACAGATGCATCGGTGGGTTTATAGGTCACTGTAAATCTCTTCACACTGAGCTCATCAGTGATGAGAATATGAACAGTTCAGTGATGGATTCAGCTCATCTTTTTCTCTCTCTTAGCCTAGCAGACATTTTCATATGTGAAAAGATTTGATTAAAACACAGACTTCCTGATCAGGTGCGACTACAGCGACGTGTTGAGGGCAGATGCGCTGCGGTTTGAATGCCACTGTAGTTGAACATGTTCTCCATCCTGGATGTGTTTTTGACAGCACCATCCCTCCCTCTCTGGTTTGGTGAAGGTGTACTCGCGTCTGACTTTGAACTGAGGCTTTTAAAACTTTAATTTGTTTTCTTCCCAGCCTGTCATGTCCAATTACATCTGTCTGTTGTGACATGAGTGCAGAGCTGGGGCAGAAAAATTGTTCTCCGTTAAAATTTAATTGAGTAAAATAAAGTTTGTGTGCAGGCCTCAGCCAGCAGAAGTCTGCAGTGCTGAGACGAGATGTTTGTAGTGAATCTTACAGTGAACAGTTGATATTCTCACACACAAGCCCTGTGAGACCTAACAAAGGTTAAACTAGTGTGGGTGATTTCTAGTCTGGTTGCGGTGACGCAGATGGTTTGTGTGTCAGTATTTGATTAGCCACACAATTAGATTAGTTTAATCCAGATTATGTTTTTATAATTATGACTGAGAGTTTTGTGTTATTCGCTGGTGTGTGATGCTGCTCACGTCAGTAAACACACATTCAGCCTTCCTGAAAATCTTTTATGAGAGCATGAAATGCTCATGAGTTTATGAGAGCATGAAATTGCTCAACAGCTGCTGGGCACCTCATGCCAGTACTAACACATCTCTGACCACTGGAGTCACAGACACGAGTGATTTTAGAGCTATTAAAGAATCCCAGAGAATGTGTGTTTCCTGCATCAACTGTAGAGTCACAAATCTTCACTTTCAGTCATGAGACGAAAGAAGAACTTGTGTTTCACGTGTTTGTGGTCACAGATACACATCATGTACACAGTGACACCTGTCTGGAGTTCAGAAACTTTGCTGCACTAAGTAAAAACATTTTTTTCTCTGCTTCTAATTTCTCTGTGTAGAGGCCCATCACTCTTTCTTATTCTTTTTATATCCGTTCCCTCCTTTTTTCTCTCAGATTACTGTGAAAGTGGATGTGGGTACGAGTTACTCTCTCATGTTGTGTGAAGATCTTAAGAGGAACATACAGTCTTGGTGTTGCTTTGAATACCACAGTCTCTTTGTAAAACAGTATGAAAACTGTATGAACTGACTGCTTGCTGTTTGCACAGCGGTATTAAAACTTAAAATGACACAAGAATGATTTATAATTGATGTTTAAAAGAACGCTGCACATTGTGAAGAACAACAGAAGACAGACAGAGAGAAAGAGAGAGAGAGACAGTGATTGGTCCAGTGGGAGAGGGTTGCTGATGATGTAGTTTGATGACATCACCGCTGACTGACTGAGTGTGAATATGACACGGCGGTGTGTTGCTCACAGGATGGGTGTGTGTGTATATAACATAAAACTCTCAGCTCTTTTAGGGTAAATATGGGTCAGTGTGTCTTTTCTGCCTCCCCACACTTTTCCCTTGTTTTATTTTTTCTTTTCTTCCACCCAGAGTTACATTCCCTTCTGATTTCCTTCTTCCTGCAGCTGTGGAGCAGGATACAAGATTTTTCCAGGAGGACACAAGGCCTGTGTTTGGCTCACGTGTATTTATATATACATACATACACACTGCATATAGTACATACAGTGTGTACAGCAATAGATTGTATATTGTGCAAAGGTTGTGCAAAGGTTGAAAAGTCAGATGCATGTAATTTCCATTTTTTCTGCTGGGTGACTCTAAAACTGTACAGAGACTGAGAGTTGTGCTAAGGGCAAACGAATGCTATTGGCTAACCAGCACTCCTCCCCCACCTGTGATTGGCTGAGAGACTCAGTGGTGCTCAATCAGCGCAGTGAAAGCAGATGTAGGTCAGTGTGTGTGTGAGTATGTGAGTGTGTGTGTGTGTGAGTATGTGTGTGTGTGTGTGTGTGTGTGTGAGAGAGTGAGTGTGTGTGTGTGAGAGAGAGTGAGTGTGTGTGTGTGAGAGAGTGAGTGTGTGTGAGAGAGTGAGTGTGTGTGTGTGTGAGAGAGAGAGAGTGTGTGTGTGTGAGTGTGTGTGTGTGAGAGAGAGTGTGTGTGTGTGTGGAGAAGAGGAGAACGCAGGGTGAAGGGAGGAACAGGAGGACAGAGGGAGGAGTAGATTGTGACTCTCCTCAGCTGTCTGTGCAGCACTAAACACTTTGGGTTTCCAGCGTTTGGGTTTCCAGTCGGTGACAAACATTTGGAACAACTTTCCTAAAGGCTGTAACTCCAAACAGATTAAAATCGTGTGGCCAGACTCACTCAAACTTTTAATCCCATAAAAACAATCTCGTGCCATAGAGAACGTCAAGCAATGGTCAGGCACTATGACAACATCTCGCAGTGAACTTTCGCAGAAACCGCTTCGTATAAACACACAAGGACACAAACAGCAATTTGTCTCTCTGCGGTTGATGTTTGTTTTTAAGTTCTTTTCTCTTGACATACCACTGACTTTTAAACAGCAGATGTCTTGGAAAGCTGCAGTGATTCAAAGAAAAATCACTTACAGCTAAGCTTAAGTGACGAGTGAGAATGGGTGGAGGAAAACTGGGTTTGTAACGTGTCCAAAATTGAAAACTAATCTTCTTTGCCCTGAGAATGGCCCGTGTTTTTTTCCTCTGGCACAGCCCAGAAAATTTTAATCCCTACGGCTTGCCACAAAAAGCACAGAAAGTGTGTCAAACTGCTATGCTTGAGTTAACTAGCCCCCTTATATACCCCGCTGCACACACACCAGTGCAAAACATCAACTCTCTCATATCTCCAGACGATGAATGTCTAGACAGAGAGAGGAAGGGTCAGACGGTCTCATTAGCGTCTCTGTCTGTATCTCACAGCCAATAAACTCAGTAAACATCACCTTGTTTTCTTAGTGATAAAATAAAAATGTAACCAGTTGTGGAGTGTAGCTCTGAAGTCTGAGATGAAATGAAGAGTGTGAGAGAGTGAGTGTGTGTTTGTAAGTGTGTGTGTGTGTGTGTTTGAGCGAGGGCTGCTTTGCAGGTTTCAAGTTGCTCTCTAATCCTCAGCTGAAGAACTTGTCAGCACTTTCTGCCTTCAGCCACCCGTTCTGTCTTCATTACAGTTCACACCTCCACCAGAACTTATTTCATGATGAGACTGAGGTCTTAAATTAATACCCAGATCAGGTATCCGTTTTTAATGGATGGCTATACGTTCAGTAACACATGCCTGGACTGTGTGTGAAGTTCCAATGTCTGTGTGTGGGTCCAGTCTGTCAGAGAGCATGTGAATGCACTAAAGAAAAGTTTTTACTTCTACCACACAGTTCTGAATCTAACAGGTCAATTCTGACACCTTTATATAGGGCGAAATCTGCAGTTTTAGCTGAAAGCGGAGTTAAAAGGCCACATGAACATGCATGTCTCAATTACTGTATGTTTAGATCTATAATCTTTTATTTATCCAAACACACAGACTGAGTTATTGTGCAGGAGACATTAGTAGCTCAACTCTCTGCTGTTTTCAGACGATCAGAAATAAAAGATGAGGACAGATTCAGAGAACTCAACTAAACACAGAGAACATGAACTTCTCACCTAATCTGAAGTCACACTCACCGGCCAATCATATCTTCTCTCTCCCTTTCCTTCTATCTCCCTCAGACACATGCAGGAAACATACTGTACATACTGTACTGTACATACTGTACTGCCATACTGTACTGCTATGGGATTCCTACGGTATTTGACTGTATTTGCCTGTTGTGTTTAAACCTGTCCTGTGATTGGCCACAGCTGACTGTGTGATAGAACTTTAAATGTAGGTCATGTTGTCAAAGAACGAACCTTTTGTGTTTTTGTGTCACATCGGCAGAAACAGGAAATCATGTGACAAAAGTCAAGGCAGCACGAGCAGAGATCTGCTGCTGCAGCAGAAACTGACACAACACTTCTTTCTTTCTTTGGTTTTTGTGTCATGTCCCCCGTGAGTCGTGTGAAGCCCCCTCTACAGTACGATCATGTTCACACGTGTTGCGTGCAGACAATGTTCTTTTGTGGTTATCTGTGTTTTGCAGAAGAAAGTGTTTGTGGGGACGCTGGCCCTGTCTGTCGGATCAGAAAAGTAAAAAGTGTGTTTGTATG
>JBAJNP010012494.1:1487-13334 GCA_036877545.1 Yasuhikotakia modesta | reverse complement strand
AGTATGCATGGGGGTTAGAGACAGTCTACCCAACAGTATAAAGTGTAAACCTTTTAGACATTCGGGGTTCATTCTGACTCCGCTGAACCCTGAGTGCTTCATGTACTTTGATACTGCAACACTGCAATAAACGATTACTTCGTTGGAACCTTCAACGTGCATCTCATCGTTCTTTTATTTCTTACACTATGGTACTTATCACCTACCATGTTATTTTCTCCTATTTAAAATTTTTACATAATCACCAGTTTGGTCTCTTCCCACTTTTCATTTAGCTTCATATTTGACCAATCATAGTCTTGGATACAGACTGCAGCTTTAACTTGCCAGAGGAGAACTGGCCCTCCCCGACTAGCCTGGTTTCTCACAAGGTTTTTTTTCTCAATTTTCCATTCTCTGGAGTTTTGTTTCCTTGCCATTGTTGCCCTGTTGGCTTGCTTAACGGGAGTCTGCTGACACTAGCATAGTCATCCCACTCATTATTGGTTCTTCACTAAATATCCTATATATATATATATATGTGTTGTGTTAAACATACATATATGTTTGTTTATCTGTACTTTTTTATCATATCTGTCTGTGTATGATTGTATGTGCTTATTAATGATGTTCTGTCTTTTCTTAAATTTGTTTCTTTTAAAGTTTGTTTCATTTCAAGTTTGTTACCATACTTTGAATATCCATTGATAATTTATAGTTTATAGTTTTAAAGTTTATATTTGTACAGCTGATAAGTTTACATTGATGGACTTATTGGACTGTACGCTACTGCTGTGTGGTTGAGCATTCACTGTGGGTAATGTGGAGGAATGGGACACTGCACTCACTCATAACATGGCTGCCTTCCCTGAGCCACAGCCCAGGATGGCTACCTTCCCCGAGGCACAGTCCAAGATGGCCACCAAGCCAGAGTCTACAAGATTAAAACTGTTACACCAGGCCAGCAGAGGGAGCTCTCACCTCGGGACTGTCTAAGCCCTCATGCCGGGCCTGTCTGGCCACCAAGCCGGTACAGCTGTCATCCCAGAGTCAAGTCACGCCTCAGCCGCTGTTCTTCCTGAGTCAAGTCACATCTTAGCCGCTGCTGCTCCCCAGCCCAGTCTAGTCACAGCCACTGCTTCTCTGCCCAGTCAAGTCACAGCTGCTTCATACCTGTTCTGGCCTGTACGGGAGATATGCTCATTTTGGCAGTAGCGCTGTGGGTCATCTGGGCTGCGTATACCACTACCGAGTCCTCAGAGGAGGCAGCTCAAGCTGCAGATCCTCTGAGGGCAGCATTCCCTAAAGAGGTGGCTATGGTCACAGATCCTCATGTGGTGGGAATGGCTGCTCTTGGTCTCCTGAGCGGCCCTGGTGGGCTCCCTGGTCTCCTGAGCCACCCTGGTGGGCTCTCAAGTCTCCTGCACCCTCCTGGTGGTCTCTCAAGTCTCCTGCGCTTCCCTGGTGGTCTCTCCAGCCACCTGCTCCACCCTGGTGGGCTCCCGCTCTGCCTGCTTCGCCATGGTGAGCTCCCGCTCCGCCTGGTGGCTCTCTACTCTGTTTCTTCTGCCCCTCTTAGACTGTCTGTTCCTTGGCTTGATTATGTTACGCCAGGCCAGCAGAGGGAGCGCTCACCCCAGGACTGTCTGAGCTCACTCCCTCTGCTTTTCTCTGCAGCATCTTCCTGTTTGCTGGCCATAATAGAGAGGCCCAGCAAATAGGAAGTTGCAAAGTATTGTTTTGCCCATTCTAGTGCTTCCTGTGTATTTCTTGTTCCTGGGTGTCCTAAGTGTTTCATGTTCCTTGTGTTCTGGCTTTTTTTGGATTTTGACTCTGGACTGTTTCATGGTTTTGGACTGTGTTGCTGCCTGCCCTGACCTTTGCTGTGCTTTTATTGGATTATTAGTTTGTGTTTGCCCCCATATTCCCGTTTGCTTGTGTTTGCCCCCATATTCCCGTTTGCTTGTGTTTGACCCTACCTGTCTTTGACCTTCCCTTACAATTAAAACCTGTGAATGGATTCAACCGTCTACGCCTCTCCCTTCGTGACAAAAGCATTGTGTGCACATATATTTTGGCATGCTATGCCAAAGCCCTAAAAGTTAAAAGTGCAGTTAGCAAAAATAAACAATACAGTAAAACGGTTAATGCATTAAAACTTTATTAAAGCTGTTTTAATGTAAAGAGAAACTGCTGAACACACAATTATTAAACTGAATATTACAACAAAACAAGGACATTTCTCCAGGATTCAGGAAATTTGTGGATCACTTGTTCTGTAAAATGACAAAGAAATGCATTTTAGTTTTATAGCATTTACTTAGGACATCCAAATAAACTCATTTTCCTCTGGCACTGCATTGACAGCCCTCCTTCCCTCTGTCTTTGCCACCTCCTGGATAAGGTGTCTCTTTGCAAGCAACAGGTTGGCTGACTTTGTGAAAAAGCTAAAAACAGATAAAAGTAATACACAATTCAAAACAATAAGACAAGAGACACCACATAGCACTACTCTTCAGTTAGACCTACACATGTCCTCAATTAATAAACAATAAAAAAATCTAAGCTTAGAACTAAATTACCCAAAACTAAATTAAAAAGGATGTAAAAAATAAATTGGCTAAATACTGGTGTCTGGCGATTACTTGACTTTATATAAACATTTTAATCTTTGTATCTGGGATCTATAGAAGAGTGTCTCAGTTTCAACATCAGCAAAGCGCTTCTCCACTGGCTCCAGCAAAGTCCCCTTCATTGTTTTTATTCCCTGGTCATCATCATCCTCCCAAGACAGAACACATCTGAGGACTAATGAGTGGAAAAATGACTTACAGTGAATTCAAGGTACACATATTATTATCAGGACTTGCCTTCCCCTGGGATTGAACCCACAACCTTTGCAGTGTTAACGCAATGCTCTACCAGTTGAGCTAACTGGAAGGCTAAATGCATGCGCTTATAGTTTGTTTCAAACAACATCAATAAATGTTACAGTATAAAGTAATAAATAAAAATGCAAATTACCTGTTATGGCAGGGATCATCATGACATTAGTTAAGGAGAAGGAGGCGGACCCATGTGCAGGTTCTTCATTGAGACGTTGAGGCATGTTATCAGAGGCAGGGTCAAAAGACAGGCAAACAGGTACAAAGCAGGTAATCCAGAGTCCAAAAAACAAAACACAGAGTCCAAGTCCAAAACACACAGAGCAATCCAAAAAAACACAAGGGAACAAACTCAGGGAAAATGGAGAGGGCAAACCAACAGTTTGCAACCTTCTGTTTGCTAGGCTAAGCTTTTATAGCTAGCAAACAGGAAGTTGCTAAAGAGGAAGCACCAAAGAGGAAGCAGAGGGAGGAGACAGACAGTCACGTGGCTTGGGCTTCCTCTGCTGGCCTGACGTTACAAGTAGGCTCTGCTGCTTGTAGGCATTTAATTATTAGTGTTTTTGCAACAAAGTGATGTCATGCTGTACGCGATGCTGTTTCTGTGTGGAGTCAAGAGGTCTAACTTGTGTAGACTTGTTAAAAGCTGTAGACTTGTTCAACCTGTTTAAATAAGGAAAACAAAGAATTAATGAGGAAAACATACACATCTAAAATGTTTGTATGTTTGTTGTTTAAATAAAAAGGCATATATAAATTAAACATATATTGGTGACATATGGCCATAACATTCAATATTATATTGAATATAATAAACAATAATATTGAATATATAA
This sequence comes from Yasuhikotakia modesta, assembly GCA_036877545.1. NCBI lineage: Eukaryota > Metazoa > Chordata > Actinopteri > Cypriniformes > Botiidae > Yasuhikotakia > Yasuhikotakia modesta. The sequence continues at coordinate 9,634 of JBAJNP010012494.1, read as the reverse complement.
ACAATAATCATATACAAAGTATTAATATAGGTCAATATACTCATTTAATATGGACAATTTATATATGTTTTAAACTTATATCAACATATATGCAACATATTGTCTTATATTTAGCATATATGACAGCGTCACTTGCGATATAGGGACATATATGTCATATTACATTTCCGTATGGGGAGATCTTGGTATTCGGGAGACAACTGGAATTTAAGGGGTTTAGAACTGGGAGTCTTAGAAGGAACTTCTGGGGTTCTTTTGTTTAGACAGTTTGTGGTACAATATGAGGACCAACGAGTGATTTCTTGCCTGGACCAAGAGATTGAAGGGTAGTGCATGTCTAGCCAGGGGAAACCCAAGATGCCAGGGTTGGATGGACTGTTGATAACTAGAAGCCAGATGGTTTTCTCATGGAGTGAGCCAATGCAAAGGCGCAAGTCGGTTGTGGTGTGTGAAAGCTTGCCTGAGCCCAGGGGTCTTCCATCCGCAGTTTCTACCCACAGGGGGGATGGAACTGCTATCAGAGGTATGTTAAATATTTTGGCAAACAGTTCAAAGAAATTGCCTGCGGCCCCTGCGTCAATAAGGGCCTTGGTAGGTACCTCAAGCTCCTCCATCATGAGTGAAACAGGTACGTTCAGACTAGTGTTTTCTCACTCACCGATACAGGCTTAGTGGATTCTAACATGACCAGGTTGACCACAATAGATACACATGCTACGTTCTCTTTCAGTGGGTCTTGGGTTCAACCTCCTGTACAACAGGTAAGGAACACATTGGCTTACTTGGTCTCAGCTCAGGGCAACAAGCTCTCATCAGGTTATCCAGTCCAATAGTTTCTCCAAGTTTCTACCCTCATCATGGCATGAGAGTTCTGTTTACAGAGCGGTAGACAACCCTTTACAGAAGAGCAGCTTAAACGGCTCATCCCCCCGGCTTGATTGGGCAGCTAGAGTGTGGAACTGGAGGGCATATTCAGCGGCTGGCCTTTTTCCCTGGCGGAGCTTAAGGAGCTGCTCACCCACGTCTTCTCCTTCAGCTGAGTGCTGGAAAACTTCCCGGAACCTCTGTATAAATGCTGAGAAGGAGGGAAAGACCCAATAATTAGTGTTCCAAATAGTGGTTGCCCGGTCCAGGGCCTTACTCGTTAGTAGAGAGAACACGAAGGATGCAACTACGATCGCTGGGATAAATGGTGGGTTGCTGTTCGTTGAACAGAGAACATTGCATTAAAAACCCCTTGCAGCGTCCAGGAGTCCCATCAAACTTCTCAGGCAATGCTATCCGTGGTCTGGGTCCCTGTGGTACAGGGGAAAAAAAAAGTCTTCTGTATCAATGACGCCCTAACTAACCTATACTATCTAACGTTAACCAAAAATACAGTGGGTCGCACTCGCCCCTACCCTAGTGTTTCTAGACACAAAACCCTACGTGTTGCACAATGTAAGTCACGTGACGTTCTTACCTGTCCGCTTCTCCAAAATGTTGACATATATATAAAGATGACAGAGTGACCGGTAACAAACTGACACAGGACTCAAACAAAAACAAGCAACACAGTAATAAAACAAACAATGAAATCAACCAGCAAAATAACAATCAAATTAATAATGTAACGGGAGCATCAAAGCTGTTTGTGAATCGACCGGCGGCTGTTTTATTGTGGCAGGTGTAAACTAGTTGGACGGAAGGGGGGAGTGAGGGGGGAGTATCCTGTTGATAATTGTGATTGGCATGAACAGGAACCAATGGAAACACGGGATGATCTGTAATGGCGAAAGAGAGAACAGAACACAGAAAGGGACAACAAAAAAACACAACACAAAACACAGGAAAGTAACAGGGATCCATGTGCAGCATTCATTAGACAACTCGGCGCACAACAGGCAAATGGTCAACAATATCAAACAAGGACAACGCAGATAATCCAAAAGCATAAACAGATTCGGGGTTAGGGCAGGCGACAGACAAAGACTATAATCCACAACAGAAAAACAGATACAAGAGGCAGGCAGAGAACAACCATGAGAGAAGCAACAGTCCAGGTTAAAATCAAAATAGCAGTACACAGGGAAAATGCTCAAAATAGTATGCAGGGCAAAACTAGACTGTGCAAAGTATTAGAGTTTGTGGCAGGGTTCGTATACAATCCAGTCAGTAATCCAATAAGGCAACACACCGGGAAACCCAGTCAGAATAATTTGACAGGCAAACCTAGACTTCGCAAAGAGCTTATGAGAGTCTCTCTATCTAAATAGAGAGTCACTGATTGGGAAATGGCTGCCACCTGGAAGGGGCGGGGCACAGATACGGGGCATTGTGGGAAATGTAGTCTTAAAACTCTGGTGAAGATTCCAACTGAAGGTTCCTGCCGAATTTGTGACACCTTTGTGGATTCTGTCCACAAAGAATATACATAAAATATGTTTTGAAGTACATAACATATAACAATAAATATACATAAAATATGTTTTGAAGTACATAACCAAACAACCAAACAACAGTGGCACTCACATCAAAAAACCTCCAAGAAAACCCTACCTAGTGTAAGTCATAGTTCATAGTTTATCAAGAAATGTGCACATGTACACCATGGAGGAAAGCACCGCAATCTAAAAATTTTAAGGCACAAGTTCCCAAGACCACAATGTTCTTCAGTACATCCAGAAAAAAGTTCTGTGGACAGATTGATTAGTGATTGGATGTCTTACATAACTAGTGTACTAGTGCATAACTGTGTATTTGTTTCATTCATGTACTCAGATCACTTTCTGTCATCAATGCAGAAATCCAACATATTCATCCTGGCATAAATGCTACAACCAAGAGTTATAATTATTTTTAGATAATAAAAACATATTAAACTGTCAAATGGATTTTCCATATGACCAACTTCATTCTAATTTAAGTTAAAATGTAGAGAAATCTGCTGGTTAATTTTTTACCAGACTAAAATCAACTATATGTAAATCACCATGCAGTTCATGTAATGTCCATGAGAGGTCCCGACAGTGTCTGACTGAATGAGGTTGTGCAAACTCAGGGAAATGGTGGTTAAAAGTTCATCGAAAACAGATAACACAGAAGACAGCACAGACCCTAAGAAGGTTTAGACTAAAGCCTGAGGATGGATGGAGTGAAACCAGACAGAAGAGTTTCTCCACTGAAAAACTTTCTGGCTGGAGGGGTTGGCGGCATCTGTCTCTTGTTTGCTGGACATCCGCTGGACACAATTAAGGTAACACAAACGGATGACATGAGCAAGACTCATGAAAATATACTGTAGGTAAATGAGGTAGGACTATTTAGAGTTTCTCTTTGGAGTCTATAACTTTGTCTGGGCCTGATACAAATTTTAATTTACTTTATATTTACTTTGTATTTATACTTTGTATTTATACTTTATATATTTATACTTTGTATTTATATTTGCCTTATTAGTTCAAACAAACAAACATTAATACACATGCAGCTGTTTTTATATTGTAATTTCACAATACTTATTCAGAATATTATTCAGCTCTGTTTTATGTGATAGAAAAAATATGTTTAGCTGCCTTTGTAGTAGTGTTTAAATACATTTATTTCACTGGCCTACAGCGTGCATTTATTCACAGTTCTTTCAATAATTGACCGCTCATCATTCCCTGAGTGGTTAATGTTTTGAGAAGTAAGAGGGTCACACAGGAGAGCTGTCACAATATTTGCTCAAGAGTTTCAGCAGTAAGAGCTTTTGTGACTGATAACTTATCTACTTACACACAAACAACAGCCACTCCTGCAGATATTTGCTTTATCTTACTTCCCCCTGATTAATGTGTGTCTGTCTTCACGTCTGCTGATATCAAGTGGGTTTTTGTTTTCACAGGTCCGTCTGCAGACGCAGCATTGTGTTATTTACAGAGGAACATATGATTGCTTCCGAAAAACTGTGTCTAAAGAGGTAATATTGTGGCTAAGCTGCAGTCTCTTGCAAGTTCTTGCACATAGTTGATTCTAAAGAAAGCTCTGGGAGTCAGAAGTTCCAGGTCTCAAAAAATGTACTTGCAAAGCAACACACACAGACCCTCGGCAAACTATTGGAGAGTTTCTCCAATAGTGGTCACCTGCTTTCTCTGAAGTAAAATCAATTGTTTTGGAGTCACAAACAGAAATTTCTAAAATGACTGTAATTCAATTTGGTTAAATTTTGTCAAATTTAATAAAATTAATACTATTTTTTTTGCTAGTTTTGTAGCTCGTTTGTGAATAAGGAATTCACTGAACTGATGAATACTACCACATAATTGAAGCATTTGAATAAATGGCCATGCATTATAAATAAATGTCATTATGTGCGCAAGTTGGTAAAATGGCACCTACAGCACCTTTAATATAAAGATGTAATACTATTGACATTTTACATGTAAGCATATATGCACATCATCATTATTTTGTGATTCAAACTTATTTTGCTTAACGACTTCATATTTTAATTTTGTTTCAACATGGTATCCACCTTGTTTTGCTGTTCGCATAATCCTTAAGCAAAGCAGTTAAAGAAATCAGCTTAAAATACCTTTGAATACTTTTAAAGTATAAAGTGGATAGTAAAGAGGTGACACTGACATAGTGATGGTGATATGCTGAACAAACTGTTGTAGCTGTCTTTATACTCTTCTTATTATTGACAACATTTAGTGACCAAGCACCTCTCTATCTTCCTGCTCTATCAAATAGACAAATCTCTCTCTTTCTTTTTCTCTTTCCCTCTGCTGTTGTTCAGATGACATCTTGGTGTGTTATTGTCTGCAGGGGATTTTTGGCCTGTATAAGGGTATGGGTGCTCCACTGGCTGGTGTGACCCCAATGATGGCTTTAAATTTCTTTGGCTTTGGCCTGGGAAAGGAGCTACTGCAGCACAACCCCACAGCCCCACTCACGTAAGCAGAGATGATGGGTGATAACTACATTAAAATTAAACATTTAAATTATTACAAAAAGTCTGTTAAATATATTACATTTAACAGTTATTTTCCAAAAGTTTATAGTCTTGTCTTTAGTCTAGCCTAGTTAGTGTGTGTATATGATTGTCAGTTTTGATGCAATTAAAGAAAGCCACAGGGAAACATTTTTTATGTGAATGCAGGAATAGCTGCCATATAAACATTGTTAACAATCCTACATTGTGTGGCTTTATGTGCCCCTTTGTCAGTTGCACTCAGATCTACCTGGCTGGGATGCTGGCAGGAGTCTTTACCACCGTGATTGTGGCCCCTGGAGAGAGAATCAAGTGTTTACTGCAGGCAGGGCCAAAACACACCTGTCATAAATATTTGTGTCCATAGACACCACTAATAATTGAGTCAGGTTTGTTAACATTCTGTTAACAACAGTTCTGTGAGTCCTCAGGATTTAAATTAAGATTTTGTGTTAAAGTGATTGTTCACCCATAAATGACAGATGGCTATCATTTATTTAACCTTCTAGATACTTGACCACTCAAAGATTAAATTAAATAAAAGAAAGAAAGAAAAATGAAATTAAAGAAATGAAATGAAGAAAAATCATTTTACCAGGCAAATTGCATTATGGCTGTGTTATGGTGAGATTTAATCTCTAATAACATCACAACTAGCAACAAATATAACATAATTCCTTTTTAACATTTAGTGCAGTTTCTAAAATAGATTTAAATTGTTTTTTGTTGTTTTGACGTGTATGTTTTAGATCCAGTCTTTGGCTGGTCAGAGGAAGTATGCTGGACCTGTTGATTGTGCACTTAGACTGTATAAGGAACAGGGAATTTGCAGTGTTTACAAGGGAACAGTTCTGACTTTAATCAGAGGTGTGTATTCTATGCACTATGTGTATGTAGTGTATACTGTATGTGTGTAGAGGGCATTAGTGGTCACTGTATGTGTGTAATCTGTCCTGTTTGTGAGTGCACTGGAAAGTGAAATTGTGTGTGACTCTGTTCTTTACTGTTTTGTGACAGTTAAACTGTATAAAAGATAAACATTTAAACAAATGCAATACTCATGGTTACCTTAAAGGACCTACAACACTAATGTAGTACTGTACATACATACTGTATGTGTACCGAAAATTAAAAATTCACAATGTCAGTGTTATACAAACAATGTAATTTCTATGTAATATTTGTACAGTACAATGGGCAGTAATATATGAGGTAAGGCAATGGAGTCTTTATAGCTCCATCACAGCTTTATAAAACAGCTACATAATAATTAAAATATTAAAGTCATAATTTTAAAGCACATTTATAAAGAGGCATACTTGTGCTAGATAATATGTCTTCCTGTGTAATGTTCAATTGAAGTTCATTGTTCGTCACTATGGCTCCTGTGCAGTGATACACACAACTGTCTGCTTCATAATTTAAAATAATTTATTCACTTTTTTAATCTTTTCAGATGTGCCTTCAAATGGTTTATACTTTCTAACATATGAGTATTTAAAGAAGTTTCTGACCCCTGAAGGAGAAAGGTGAGAGTGTCTACTTGTGTTAACTAAATAATTCCAGGATCAATGTTTACTATTCATCTCATGTCTTGTTTTCTTTATTATTAGCGTTCATAATCTTAGCACATGGCGAGTTCTTCTGGCAGGTGGGATTGCAGGCATATTAAACTGGATCATTGCTTTACCTGCAGATGTGCTCAAATCAAAGTATCAAACAGGTATGAAATGGACATTACTATAGATATATAGTACTAAAAAACTGCTATAGAAACTGTCTTATATGTGTCAGGTTCAATTTCATAAATATGGCTTCTAATTGTATTTAATAAAGCACCAGAGTCAAACTGCAGTGTTTAAATTGTTTAAATAATTAAAGAGATGTTTGCATATGTGTCATGTGTTCTTGTCTTACCTACTTGTAAAAGATGCAGATTTGTATTTTTAGACGATTTGTAATTAATGTCATGAACAGCAACTGTTTGTATCCCACAGCTGCTGATGGGTGTTACCAGGGTTTAGGAGATGTGCTGCAAACTTTGTTACGAAAGGAAGGTGCTTGTGGTCTCTATAAAGGATTGAGCGCAGTCATGTTACGAGCTTTTCCTGCTAATGCTGTGAGAAAATACATACTGACACTGCCACTATATTAACTATATCATAATTTAAATAATCCATTGTCATTTAAAATTTTATTTCCTGACAAAGAGCTGTAATGTACAATAGTTGGAAGCCTATATTTTACTAACATGTAATTGTCATAACATTGTTTTAAATTCAAATCTTCTATATTGTACTATTTACAATATGTTTTGTTTTGATTTTTAAAATAATGCATTGTCCAGCATGTCCTGCCCTTATGTAGTGAATGCTCTGTGTGCTTCTTCTGTTTTTAGGCTTGTTTCCTGGGCTATGAAATTGCACTGAAGGGCTTAAACTACGTTGCTCCAGACTACTAATTCCTAATGGTGACTGACATGTTTTATGTTTGTTCTTTATTTTCCGTATGCATGTATCTTTGGTAATATTTCTTTCCATTTAATTGGCGCAAGAGTTTTATGTGCCATGTCAAATAATACTTATTACTATGCTATGTTTTTAAGGACTATTAATTAGTATCTAAATAATTATGCATATATAGTAATTGTACATATTATAAATGTATGTATTATAATATTATTAAAATAGACCTGACAACAAGTTGCTGGATTTAATTTATTAATAATGAGATTTAAATGGACTGAGTTATTATTAATTTCCTGCGCCGGCTCTCCAGGGCCGCCAGAGAGAGCCCTCTCTCGGATATTGACTATAGCCTAAAACAACATTTCACATCGGGCCACTTCCCAGGGGATGATTGGCTGGGAGAATCAAGCAAGTCACTGTCAAGTCATTCAAGGATTCAAAGTGTTTATTATCATATGCACAGTGAGGAAACCAAGTTTCCCTGTGCAATGAAAAGCTTACTTTGCTGTTCTCAATGAATGCCACATGCATTAAGTAACAAAACATACATTAAAGTAACAAAGTAAATATAGTCAAACTAATATAGTTCACTAATACACTACCTTACATGGTTCAGTAGACTGTTCACATGGAATATTCAGTAGACTGTAAACCTATGTACACATGAAAATACAATACAAGTAATACAATACAAGACAGAACAAAACAGTACAACAGTGCAA
>JBAJNP010012493.1:0-13334 GCA_036877545.1 Yasuhikotakia modesta | reverse complement strand
ACAATGACAACACAAATGCAATACACAAGAGACAGACAGAATCCAAACTGTCTAACTCTCACCTGTCTCTCTGCCTCGCCGGCAGCCTGTAACATGGCCGTCAGGAGAGCCATGGCCTTGGTCTGCAGCTGTTGGTTTGTTCTACGAGAAGCAAATGTTATTTTTCATTTCTAATTCAAAAATACGTCACTCGCTTTAAAGGCTTAAATGAGGAAGAGACGTTCAGTTTCAGAGAAGTATCACGTTTATTTGTGATCTGTGGTTAAGTTTAATTTTCTTTTGAGCTCCGTGTTCAGTGATGTTACAACCGATACATCTAGGAAAATAGGCAATAAAGCTTTTAAACTTACTTGCAATAAATTACTATTTATTATGTAACTGTAAATGCAGTTTAAACATAGTTAGCCATCACTAACACGTACCACATCATAAACAAGCAGGTGTATTTTACAGTTAACAAAAACCACAGACACTTCCTCTTTCCACTCATAAACTAAATGGTGGCAAACACTGGAACCACTTACACCTGCAGATGGGAAACGAGTCTGTCCAGGGTAACTTCCTCTTTGACCTCAATGAACAGACCATTGCTGCTCAGCACCATGCTTTCCAGGATCGACAGCGACACCTGCTGGATCGACGCGTCCAGCACCTTTGCGTTTACAAAACTGGCGATCTGAACAAACACAAGATTAAAAATATAAGACTTACAGCTACATTTTGTGGCGTATGTGCATCTTTAAAGCCTTGATAATATCGAAATGGAAGGATTTTGGCTTTTAGTATGAATATCCAAACATCCCAAACTTAGTCTTCCATTTCTGCCAATGCAGATTAACGAATTGTGACATCAGATATCTCTGACCAATCAAAAAGCAAGCAGTAAGGCAAATTATTGACTACTTTAAACTGGGTGTGGCCTCTTAATATGCCCCGCCCTAGCTTCCTGTATCAGCTCTGTGAGTCTTTAACCTTTTTAATGAAGACACTGGACAGATTCTCCCAGGACACGATGCCGTGATCCATTAGTTCCATGAAGGCCATGAGAGTGTGAGTCATTATGAGAGGAGGTCTGGGGAGAGAATGACACGTTTGCACATCGGTCAGTATCAAAACAATCCACAGACAGAGAGACAGAAGAAAACAAGAGAGACAGGAAACTCACTCTTGGGCGTCTTCCACTATCTTGACGAGGAGAGAGTGTCCGTCACGACTGATGAACTCCTGAGCGAACGTGATGTCCGTGGAGACAGACGCCAGCAGTTTCAGGGAGTCGCAGCGCACGCCGGAGTCCGAGCTCTGAATGCCTTTGTGCAACTCCTCAGCACAGCGACCCTTACAAACCACAAACCCACAACAGCGTTGGTTTATGTTGCTTCTGCAGCATGATGTTACCAACACCTAACCTGGCTGTGGGTTCGATTACTTGAAAATGTACTGTTTAGTGTTCCTGTCAGAGGAAAATAGGTCACTTCGCTAAATAAACATACGTGTGCATCAAATGCTATTGTGGTGTGTGTGCATTTGTTTCTGATATTGTGTACTGGGAGAACAGATAACACTGGAAATTCTTCTCCAAAATCGTCTGTGTGAGGCGGTGGTGTGAACACTCACGGGAGCTTTGGTCAAACGGAGAATGCTGCCGTTTTTGATGTCAATGCGATTCTAGAACAGAAGTAAAAACTCAACAGTCAGCGTCCAGGAAGTAATAGAGCTATTATTAGACATAATTATCAACAGCAGGCATGAGTCTGTGAGAGAACGGCATACAGCTGAAGAGAGAGAGAGAGAGAGCAAGAGAGCAAGCAAGAGAGAATGAGAGAGAGAATGAGAGCGAGAGAGAATGAGAGAGAGAATGAGAAAGAGAGAGAGAGTGAGTAAGTGAGAATGAGAAGGAGAAAGAGTGAGAAAGAGAGAGAGAGAATTATACATACACTTTGGTTACTACAGTTTACAAAGGGAACAAAATCTTGTTCTGTTATTGTTGTAAGAGCATTGCTTTATTATTCTGTATAATTTAAATAAACAGTTTGTTTGAAGCGTTCAATCTCTGGTTGGAACACTAATACTCTGGTGTTTGATGACGGTAGGATCTAAAGGGTCCCGCTTATGGTGTTTAAACCCCATCTGGAGGGCGGCCCACTTGTTGGATTAAGTGCACGGCTGTAATTTAAGATCTGTGCATTGATGTCTGGTTATTCTGTCTCAACCCACTCACACATCTGCAGATCCAGCTAAATATCAAACACAGCATCACATGACATCCTCGGTCCCCAGGAAACGGACCGACATCATCAACAGAGACCGCGACACAAAGCAAAACAAACAACCACAGCATGAAGTCCATGCCTGACCGACCCCACCCAAGATCAACAAGCGAATGTAGCTCAGTCAGATAAGTGGACCATACGAGAGCAAGTGGCACTATTGACATCTGCGGTGAGATTAGCGTAAACTCCCCCGCAGATGCTAACAAGCACACGCCCGTTCTTCAAAACTTGAAAAACGTGGAAATGACTCACAGACTCTGTGATGTAGGTCTGGACTCCATCTGTATACTGGAGAGCATAGTTTTCAGGGCCTTGCAGATTCCACCTTTAAAAATAATAACACACATTAAAAAAAACAGGGAAATATTTTTGGCGTTGACGTTTTGGCTCGGTAGTGGAAAACACAGACTTACTTGTCGCAAACCTCTTTTATGACTGCGGTGAGGGGCTTTTTCTGAAACAAATGAGAAAGTATTACTTGAATTAACTCTGTAGACAGTTAAACAAACAGTTAAACAAAGAAATAGCGTGTGACAGGCTTCATTCGATTATAAACAAACCCATAAATCCTAGAGGACTCCGTTTCAACAAAACAAGTGAAAAAACAGCTTCTCCCAGTTTAACATCTGAAACATCTCATAATTTGTGGCAGCCGTTGCGGCTGACCAATCAGAAATTTTGGTGTTCCGCGGTTGACCAATCAGAGACCTATAATTTGTGGTCTATGAGCCGGCGAGCCAAGTGGAAGCGTTTGGTACGGCGAGTAAGTGGAAGGGAAGGTCACGGGCAGAGTTTGGGCTTCTTTATAATCCTTAAGAGCCAAACACAGTCGCACAACAGGTTCATTCAACCCCGTTATCTCATTGAAAAAAGCTCACAAAGAACAGTTTTGGCTACGGCCTATGAAGACCACCAACACAATGGGACCAAAACATCTGAAGATAATGAATATAGTCAACACTTGTTCAGCTCATTGTTCCAACCGGTCAGATGGCCATAATGGCTCATTCAAAGCAAACACGGATGAACTAATTGGTTATGATCTGGAAGACACAGGAAGCCTTTGATTTGTCACGTTCAATTAAAAATGACACTTTATCGTTTATCTATTAAATCGCCATGAAATCAAAATGTTCCATTCAGCGTTTATTATAAATTATTGATCTGTGCATGTCACACTTATAATAAGTGACATAAAAACAAAGACATGTTCTTGAAATGTATGTTATAAAAACGTTTGCCTCTCGTATCACGTTGTTCATACAAACCATGTCGCCTCTTCTGTGAGAGGATTATTGAATGAATAGTTCTTATTCCTCAAACCAACAGGCAAGTTTCAGTCATTTACAGGAGCACTAGTTAACATCCTCTGGTTAACAGTTAGCAGCATCGGCGGCGAGGCTCACCTGGTCTAGTTGAATGAGTTGTGGATATGCGCCGGGCATCTGAATGGCGATTTTCACGATGTCTTTCTGCTGTGGCATTTTGAGAGTTGAAGGTCTACAAACCTGAAAGAGAGAGTAAAGGAAATAACATGCAAGAGAAATGCAACTAATAAAATGTCAACAATCAAATCGGTTTTCCAACATTAATTCTGTTTCTTTTTGCTATTGTTGACGTCCAACCTACAAACGTTAACAGCTCAGAAAGACACATAAAATACTGACTATTTTCAGGTTGACTGTGTGTTCTGTGTTTATCATGTTCCTCTTTTAAAGGAGAACTTGTGTGTCTCTCATTTTTGGCTTCAGGTTATGTTAAACATCTTTTCACACATTTTTATACTTTCACATAGACATTTTGTGTAGACAGAAAGTCGGCCAATCAGATTATAACTGGCGATTTTCAACAGGTAATGCACATCAAACTTTGGGTGAAGGTGACTTTATGTCCATGAGTGTGTGAACTACTTCTACACACAAGATCGCTTTATTAACAACAGCCTCTGCCGAATTGTTAAACATACTCAAGTACTTCCATATGTGCAGACTGTCCTCAGAGGGTTTTCCTTCGGAAAGACAGAGCTGTGCTTCTCAGGTAAACTTCAACCACCAAAGTGCATGAGTTATTCCCAAAACCAGCTATTAGCAGAGCAATGCTGATTTTTTATCATGAATAACTTACATCAACTTGTTAATCATTTTTAAGGGGTTTAAACTTGTCGTAGGTCAAGGCTTTTCGTCTAAGGCTTTGCGTGAGAGTTGCTGACACAAGCTAAATGTTTGTTTCTCATGCTCTATTCCCAGCATGCCTCAGCACAACCGTGGAGAAGTTGTGACAGTACGACTTTTCCTCTGTTCCACATTTTTGAGTGCAGAGAAATGGTGACATAATGAAAAATGCACACTAATGTCAGTAAACAGACAGCTTTACTCAATAGACCAATGACCCCCAAACAGGCCCCTTCAAACCATGTGCCGTGTATGATACAGTCTGATCTCCAGTAGGCGTGCATTACAGGAATTTCAGTCGTGCCACCCTCTGCCAGTCCCAAATCTAAGACTACACACCCTGTTTCTGTCAAGTTTCCATGAATTCCTCAATAATCCAGGAAATTACACGTTTTAAGATTTTATGCACTCAGTCATCCATTGCTTTCCCAAGTCAGGTAAAAAATAACTACACGAAAAACATCAAACCTTTCCATGCATCTCAACAGTTACTTTAACAGTGCCAAACAAATCTCTACAACACTGTTTCAAACGCTCAAGACAAGCTGCAAAGATGTGGTTCAACATTAACATCCATTTTCACCCCACAGAACAACACGTTTATGGTCCAATGCAAACCAAACCTATTCAATCCATGTCAACGTTTAGGTGCTGAAATCTGTTTATGAAGTTAACACGAAGACAAAAAGTGTCGTGCAAAAGTTACTGTGTGTCTTAAGCTCCCCTTACCTTTCGGAAAAAGAGAAAAATCACATCTGATGTTTGTTTTCCGCGAAACTGCGACACTGATTCAGATCTATGCAAACGTTACATTTCGTTCAAAGTTTCCAGAGTTGTAATTGATCACAGTTCCGGGTCGAACGAAGTCCGTCCCGCCCCCTGGAGGAGGGAGTGAAGACCCGACGGTCTCCAAAAATGTGGGATTGTGTGGGATTGTGTGGGATTGCCCTTCAGTCCTGAGAAAGTTTGGCTACCACCAAACTTTACCTACTGTAAACATGTATCATATGGGGTTAAACGATTAACAATGTTTCCTAAACGCCTACAAACGAGGAACCATTTCAGGAACAACCATTGATGGTGATTTCCAGCATCAATCCTCGTAGGCATTTAAACTATTGTTACCAACCTAAAGTTGAACTATTTTGCTAATTTAATTGACTTAAAGCGAAACAATATTTAGAGGAATCAAACTCTTGGAAAAGTCAAGGAATGAAGTTACGATACAACCAGGAGGAAAAAAACCACAAGAACATTTTAAGTAGAAAAGCTTTATTTTAATGGTGGATGATTATTATTTTGTTGTGAACAACAAACTGTTGCTTCGTGAACATCTGAAACCTGCTTAAATTCCCTGGATATTGTAAAACAGACCAACCAACCAGGTTAATTCATAGGGTTGGAAGGCACCTGCTAGATCAACTGTTTTAAAGTGCAATGTGGACTGCAGACCTACTTGACTAGCGAAACCAAATTATCTGGAGATCTACCAAGTACAAAAATAAGTGATAAATGCTTACAATGCTAACAAGCATAAAAATATCATTTAGCAGTAACAATATGAAAACAAAAAAATGACAATCTGTTCCCAGCGGGGGTCAACAGACAGTCCAGAGCCCAAGAAACGTTTAGCATGTTGATAGTTTATATCATGACTGCTTCTCAATTTCCACATCTGTGAAAAGACAGTTCCTCTCATAGTTCTCATATACAGACATAATGGATATTTGCAAAAGTATCTACACACATATATAAACAGGTTGATATTAGGACAGATTCACACTGTGACCTGAAAACACAGGGAGGGATTTTCGAATACAAAAATAACTGGCATCCAACTTAACATTTGTACTGGGCTTTACACACAACCTTTTCACAGCAGTTAAAACAAGGTTACATTGATAGGTGACGCTAAATACCAAACTTAGCATATATTGGGAAAGTAGGGCATTCATTGGGATACGCATTACAAACACTGTAAGCTAGTTACATGGTCAGACAGGTAACATCACAAGACAGCAAGTGAGTAAAAACAAAACAGGAATGGTTAATATAACTAGTGTGTTCCTTCACTTTTAGTATGAGAAATATCTCCACTCTCAACTTAGCTGTTAGCGTAACTAGTGACATCATTGGCTGCAGAACAGCTCAAGCCGCCACCTATTGGCCCTTTAAACTCATTAGCGCTTTATTTAAAAGCATCATAATAATAGTTGCTAACACAAATATATGGTTTTGTTAATCTGTAATGCAGTAAATACGGCATAACCTGATCAAATGTTCATCGTTTCGAAGACGCTACTTTGTACAGGAAGACAATATTTTGAAACAAGATAAGGACTAGTTGGTTTTTTTCTTTACACCGCTGCTGGCAAGTTTAGTCTATTTCTGAACTAAACATGAAATCCCCTTTGTGTCTATACAAAAGTAGTATAAAACCATAAACTCGCAACCGGTTTAAAGACTGTTTAAACAAAGCCTTAGCTTTATATCTGATATCTTCAGATAAATGGAGTAACCCAATAAAGCTTTGTCTCTCTTTTGAATTTAGCTGGAAAAGCAGCTTTCAGCTTTTGGAGGAGTAAATATACATATATAATTAAAACCTTTATATACACACAGAATCAGCTTATCATACATATGGATCCGTCGCAGAACCGGGCTTTCGTTCGTTCCTCTGAAAAGGGTTAAAAGTTCTTAAGTACACGACTCTTTTTGTGTGACGTTTTTGGGGTCAGAGGTTGGCGATGGGAACGTCAAAAAGGTCGCAAAGGCCCTCGGTCTCATCCAGGTTATAGATGTAGTCGTGGTCATTCGGAGGTGGAGAAAGACGAAGGAGTGGAGAGAAAACTAAAAAGGAGAAAGAGGAAGAAAGTCGTATATTTGTTTAACCACATCCTAACTAAAGCATCACTCCCATTAAGATGTCACTAAGCATCTGCTGAAACCATCCAATCAGAGTTTAACACCTAAAACGGACTGCAACCAATCAAATTTGATTGACAAACGTAAACTACTTTTATTGATTTCACGAACATACAAAAGCAATATTTGGTTCTGTATAGTAAACAGTTTAAATGAATAGTTGCTTTGACATAGTTACGAAGAAACAGGAAGAGTTACAAACGTTAAAAAAAAGTTCAGTAATAGATTAAATGCAGGTTTCCAGGTTGAAGACGAAGGTTACCTTCTGATGACATCAGCTCTTCAAGCAGATCTGTGCTCATGATATCTGTTCGCAGGAAGAAGGAAAATAGCAAAAATTAGCATTTCTTCCTTATAAAACCACAAAACTCTTCTAATAGTTTCTCACCTTTAGGGTCAAACATTTCTGAAAGTTCTTTGGGCAAGTCCAGCACTGAGGTAAGAGAAAACGGATTAGCTTGCATTGCAACGGTTTAAGTACTTTAAAACTTTAAGTAGAATTTAGTGGAAATATTTCTGCACACTTACAATCGGAGGGGTCGGTTTTGATTGGTTCAAAAAGGGTCGAGGAATCAGGAAGTGAAGCGCTGCTGTCCAATGAAGCGGATGACTGCAGCTGCTGGGAGTCGGTTGAAGACGTCTGATTGGCCGTTGTATCTGCCATGGAAGTGATTGAAATGTCTACATTTTGAAACGATTCCAATAGAAAGATATTAGACACCATTAAACTGTCAACCATATTTGAATAAGGTTGACTTTTACCTGTGGCTGCACCAGCGGCTGAGGCTGTGGTTGTGCTTGGAGGGACGGCAGTGGAGGCAGGAGGTGACGTGCTGTTGGCTGCTGGTTTGGTGGGGGTCTCGGCAGGGGCAGAGGTAGTTGAAGTCGGGGTGGAGAGGCTCTGAAGCATGTCGTCCGGAGGTGGGACCGGCAGGACCACGGGTGAAGAGCTGGAAGGGTCTTTATTCACCAGGAGGACCTCGATGGGCCCTGCTGAGCTCTTCAAATGAATCTGATACTTCTTCTGTCCATTCACGTGCTGAAATAAAACAAATGCGTTTAGAATCTGGTTGGATTAAACGTGTGCTATGGTGATACCATGGTATTTTTATATGTGGCTTGGTGTATAAAAGAAGCACCATATACCACTTTGTTATTTAACGTTAATACTTCTAAGTTAAAGAAAACTAGTTGCGCTTACAGATTCAGGCACTGGAACTTCCAGCTGTGTTCCCGAAGGAGCTCTGATCGCTAGAAGAGTGTCACCTAGTGGTAAGAAAGCAGAACTACAACTTTAAAGATGCCCCACAAATGACCAATATTGGCCTAAACAGAACATTAAAAGTCACTTGGGCCTAAAATCAAAGATGGTAATTTTAACAAGCATTTGAGACATAACTGCTGTGCTAGAATCCTGATGAGAAAACCAACCTTTGAAACAATTGCAGAGATCCTGGTGCGTCACAAACGCCAGAGTGTGTCAGATTAAGGACAACAATGCTAACAAACACTTGATTCGATTCACAGATCCTAGAACAAACACACAGATCTAGTCCTGAACAGTGGTTACATTTGTTATGAAGATTAAAACGCAACACGCTTAAAGACAGTCATGGAAGGATATGGGCTGTTCAGCGAGTCGTCCGTCACATTTTTGATGCTCTGTTGGACCCAAACTCTCTGCTGGTCCAATTCATGTTCCCTCCGGTCGAGATCTTCCAATTCCAACTTGAGATCTATCAGCTTGTCCGCAATTTCACGCGTGTTGCAGCCCGGACCAACACCCCTGACACAGGAATAAAAACATTCGTAAGGTCAAATTAAAACAGGAAAACACTTCACCAGCCATTAATTTTAAACAGAAGAGCCATTTTCAGTTTCTACTCATGCTTCTACTAATGCCGACTTCATTCCTAAGAAAAAAGTTTAACTAACTTTTGGTGGTTCCATAAACACTAAGTGGTGGTTTCAGAAACACAGTAACTTTTCAAATACGAATTAATACACATTAGTAGTGTTGTTTACAGTAATAAATAAATGTGTCCTACTTCCACTGGATGCTGTTTTTGGACTTCTTCTCAATAAGCCCGATGCCTTCCAAAACATTGGTGATGTCGTAGATGCGTCGCTTCTGCCTCACAGCTAAAGTATCTGCAGCCTGAAAACATTCACAAACAGATCAGATCAGTTATTGATTATATCATTGATTATATTGTCTGATCCCATCATTACATGCAACTACAGTAACCACACAACAGATCCTCAAGTGTCCCGCATACAAAGTCTTTAACGCAAGCCAGAAAGTTGACGAACATCTATGCGCATCTGTCAAGTTTACTCAGTAGGTAACCTATAAAGTTCACATCGTCAAATACGTTTTCTGTTCGTTTTAGAGACGTCGTACCAACTTTGAAACCAAAGAGATGCGACATCACATAACGGGTTCAAGCCCGGCCTAACCAAAGAGCACGTGCTTGTTTTGATGGCTTTTGTTGAAGTTTCGAGACGGGACGGACTCCGTTTCTCAACTTAATCCGGCCCAAAAGCAAAGCAACAAACCACGCGAGCTTTATAAACCTGCACGCGGTGTTGACATTACAACCCAACCTGTTAGCAGGTTTAAACGGAGAGGAACCGCTTTATTGAAGCCATGAGATCGGGGGAGCCGAATAGGGGTCGCAACCCCCACCTCCGTTGCGACCGAAATGCAACTTTCACAACTTTTGGCACGAAACGACCGAGCATGCATCCGTTTACACGCAAACACGCAGCGTTTGCAACCGCCTCCGGTTCTCGCAATAGTGAAAGCATGAACCCGATGATGATGATGATGGTGGCGGTGATGAAGAAAATGCACGTGCAAAACTCGTGCTTACAGCTTTGAGGTCCAGTACTCCGTCCTTCGCTTCCTGCAGCAGAGTCACAAATTTCGTGGTGAGAAGACCGAGACTTTTCTCGTGGCGACTGGGGGTCTGTGGCTGGAGAGAGTCTCCCATCGCCCCCGGTTCGGTCCTTCCGGTCTCTAAATCCATTAAGTTGCTTTAAATGTAATATCAGGCACCCGGTTGAACGTGCCGTCGGTGAATTCGTTGTGCGATGTATATAACGATGAATTTCTGCGGTACTTTTTTCACTATCTCCGCTGACAGCAGCCCAAACGCTCGCTTCCCGTCTACGGCCGGTGATTCCCGAAACATGGACGGAAATGTCGCTCTCAGTATGAATGCATTACACCCCTCCGATCAGGGACCGGTCCGGTTCAGGACGCAGGTTACCCGAACCCAGATGGCCTATTAGACACTCAACAACACCAAAGCCGAGCTGCTTGAATGACTGAAGCCGTTGAAGACGCGGTGCATCATGGGACGAGCTGATAAAATGAATCCCTGCGTTCTGCCGGATGGCCTATAGGGGGAGACACGACCCACAAATAAACATGTTTGTTTATATTTTGTTGTATTGGACCTTTGCGTAGTTTCTAAACTTTTGTTCTGGCATGAATATTGTTATAGTGATGTTAACTGCTAGTGTGTAACTGCTGAAGTGATGCTTCTCATTAGTATACACTTTATACAGCTGCAGTCTGTAACGTTTATCTTCCTGTATTGAGATTATTGTGATGTGGTTCTTGTAAATGCATACATGCATTGCATAGCTTTAATCAAACATGCTGTAAGGGTGTGTTGGGTAAAAGTGGGTGGTGTTGGGTAAAAGTGGGTGAGTTCAATGCTAGAGTAACCGAGCGTTTTTTTTAAGCTAGAGCAGTTAACATCTGGACATCAGACAACATGCTGGAGTTTTTTGTTTTGGTGTGGATTTGCGTCTTCTTCCTTTTCCTTTTAATCCGTATTCCAAGACCTAAAAACTTCCCACCTGGACCTCCTCCAATCCCACTGTTTGGAAATTTGCTCCAGTTGAACATTGCCAATCCTTTGAAAGACTTTGAGAGGGTAAAGTACTGCTTTCTCTTAAAATGTGATAAAACACTTCTCATTTTAAAGGCATGCACAACCAATAATTATTGCATGCACAAGTTTTGAGGCTCAAGTTAAGATATTTCAAAGATTTAAAGTGTTTGGTAGCATTGTGCCATTAGCATTTATGAGCCTGATATCGTAATGCAATCACAATGCTTAAAACTTTTCAGCTGGCAAATCGCTATGGAAAGGTTTACAGCCTGTACATTGGATCAAGACCTACAGTGGTGCTTAACGGTTTTGAGGTTATGAGGGAAGCTCTGGTCAATAAGGCGGCTGAGTTCTCTGGACGTCCCAAAGACCTCATGGTCAACCATGCTACTGAGTCAAAAGGTAAATCAACAACAAAAAACTGCAGTGGTGAATTTCATGTGTTCAAATAATGCCGTATCATTCTTATATACCTTACCTCTGTGCACACTTAGGTTAATAAGTATCTTGAGGTTATTGGCACAATGTTTGATTTAAACATCAAGGGTTCAAAGATTTACTGCCTTATCTGCTAATGAACTATACTATCATTTGGTAGGGTAGTTAACTCTCATCCATATCTTACTACAGGTGTGATTTTGGTCGATTATGGTCCTGATTGGAAAGAACACAGACGCTTTGCACTCATGACACTCAGAAACTTTGGCCTGGGGAAGCAGTCCATGGAGCAGAGAATTCTGGGAGAGGTTTCACATATAATTTACAAATTGGACAAAAGTATTGGTAATTGTTAAAACATTGTATTACATTGATGATTTGCTTACATGCTGTATCCAAATGAACTCCCTAATGACATTAAGTGGGCGCTCAGTTCAATGCATATTATGTCTAACCAGGAAGCACCATTGATCCTCAGAAAATGTTTCACAATGCTGCATCGAACATCATTTGCGCTGTCCTGTTTGCACGCCGCTTCGATTATGATGACGAATTCCTCAAGAGTTTCATTAACATCTACACAGAGAATGCAAAGATTGTTAATGGACCCTGGGCCATGGTGAGTCGTCTTATAAGTTCCATAAACACAGAATAACTTCTGATGCTGTATATGGCTGCATCAGACAGTGTTTCATAAGAAGTTCGCTCTGTTTCTTACAGATATATGATTCATTTCCTTTGGTGAGAAACCTCCCCCTGCCCTTTAGGAAGGCTTTCACAAATGTCAAGACTGTCAGACAAATGATTTTAAACTTGATCACTGAGCACAAGAACACAAGAGTCCCAGGAGAGCCAAGAGACTTCATTGACTGCTATCTGGATGAGCTTGATAAGGTGAGTTTATCTGAGATGGTGTTTGCAGTATTTTCATTATGTATAATGACTAATCAATGGATGTCTTAAATTCACCGGAGAGATCACTCTGTAACAGACTGTATTTTAAAGATACCTTGTGTTCCCCAGAGAGGAAATGATGGTTCCAGCTTTGATGAATCCCGGCTCGCCTTGTACGTTGTGGATCTACACTTTGCAGGGACTGATACCACGTCCAACACCCTGCTCACTGCATTTCTCTACCTCATGAACCACCCTGATGTTCAAGGTCTGTATGTTACACACTAAGTTTGGTTTATCGATGCATTGTGTTAATTTGGCTGCATTAAGCTTAAACATGAGGGATCATGACCTAATCTTTTCTCCAGCGAGATGTCAGCAGGAGATTGATGAAGTTCTGGAGGGTAAAGATCACGCCTCGTATGAAGACAGACACAACATGCCGTACACACAGGCCGTGATTCATGAAGTTCAGCGTGTTGCTAACACTGTACCACTGAGTGTGTTTCACTGCACCACCAAAGACACAGAGCTGATGGGTTACAGCATCCCAAAGGTGAGGAATCCTAAGTATAGAGCTGAGCTTTAGCCTTGTTAAATCATGGTTTTCTTCTCTTTGGCTTTCCCAGGGAACTATAATTATTCCTAATCTCACCTCTGTACTGAATGAGGAAGGTCAGTGGAAATTTCCTCATGAGTTTAATCCCGCCAACTTCCTGAATGATCAG